>VCRD01002104.1:46318-90138 GCA_006783055.1 Trinorchestia longiramus
TAGCAGCTAGGCTTAACATCTAGGCCTAGAGGCTAGGCTTAACATCTAGGCCTAGCAGCTAGGCTTAACATCTAGGCCTAGCAGCTAGACTTAACATCTAGGCCTAGCAGCTAGACTTAACATCTAGGCCTAGCAGCTAGACTTAACAACTATGCTTGACAACTTACTTCAAACTCCTTCCCTTTCGGGATGCCTCGGTGCTGACAAAGGTTCGTGAACTGATGCGAATACCAACACGTTCTGCTTTTATACCCTAGGGAATGTAGCATTGAAGAGCGATGCAGTGCAGGCGAACTTTGTGCAGCATTGTGAAGATAATAAAGGCGTGGGAGGGATTTTTAAGTCACATAAAGCAGTATATTAAATCCTCATTTCAAAGCAAGTGTTTCACCGCATACGGAAAAATTCATTCACTGGAATGCAATTGCTCGCAAAAACTTAATGCAGCCTCATGAAAATTGTGATCGATAGAAATGGAAATATAAAAACATGAAGCGCTTAGAAAAAACATAGAATAATTGAGAGTCTTGTTAAGTGTGCTATGTTAGAAGCTTTAATTATTTTATTTTTTATACGTTTAGGTTTCTTCTAGTATGCCAAATCCAAATTTCGCCATCAGACTTATACCCATGATTTTATGAGAGCTACTGTTGTGGTTAACAACTCTTAAACCAAACTGTCACGACTGCAACGATTTAGAAGACACTTTAAAAATTTTGCTTTTATATTCAACTTTGATGGTCCACGTGAGGCAGATCAGTAATATAAGATTTCTTTAATGTTAAGCAATTAGTAAACTTGGAGTTATGATCTAAATGAAAAGCGACTCTACTCCTAGCTCTACCTTTTGCCTACTTATACAGTTATTACGACATTGAATCGACTGCAATAAGGTTTTTCATTTTTCACAAGATAAATAATCTCTACTTACACTCTGATTAGAGTTAGCAAGAGATGGAATTAAGATTACACAAAATTACTTGGGATTACTTACAATTACTCAAGATAGCTCCAGATTATTTTATATTATTTGAAATTACTAGCATATTTCTTTCAGAATATTTTTCAACAAAAATCGTGTAAAATCTGATGGTTTTCTGAATTGCATTAGAGAACGCACAAACACCTGCTATATCCAATAAAAATTGCCATTCATTCGTGTATGACTCATTGGGTTCATCGATGCTTATGATTTTCTTTTGTAACCATTTGCGCCAAAAAGACATAGTAAAGCGAGTTATAACTCACAAAGAGACACCTGTATGTCCTCATCATTCATCATTCATATCACACATACCTCCACGCGTTCCATAAATCATTGTATGACGACGCTTGTCAAAAGCTTGTTCAATTGGTATCCTGAATACCATAACTATGCTGCTGTTTGCTCTTATTTACTAATCCCTCATGAATAATGCAACATTACTTTGTCGTATTCTTCAGGGACCTCAATACAAATAGAATAGAATAGAATGAGGTTATAGGAACGAGGTTTTTGGCCCATTCTTGGGTCGGTACCCGAGTCCCATGCCGTAATTCTAGCCGCCGATGGTCATACACAAACCGATCACGGCGGCCGGTAGTGGGCCTCTAACCCAGGTCTTCTCGCATCGCAAGCGGGTTCGCTCACCAAGCTAGTGTATCTGGGTGGAGCGGAGGCAATAGAACATACTCTATATTTTGATGAGTCTGGTTCGTACACACATTCTTATCCTGCTCCATGAAAAGTTATTTTGAGGCTGAATGGTGTTTTACTGAGCAAAAGAACGCCTAAAAAGAATCCAAGTACCGTAAAAAGGAAGCGGAATCGAATCTTTTTCGTTTTTTATCGATCATAGGGACGAAAACATTTAATTATGCGTGTTGATTATAAAATATATACAAATATTATTTGACTCTGTTAACTGTTCCATTAGATAATTGGAACTGATAATAGATAACTTTCTAAAAATTCAGAGCTTTGTTAGAAGTCAAACTTTTCAAAAATATTTATACATTCATGTGTACGTTAAGGGTTTCTAGCAGTAAGAAAAATAGACTTTTTAAGCCTTATTAGATTTTCGATGTTCAGTGAATTGATAAAAATAAATTACTCTAGGCTTGTTTTCCTCATGAACTGAAAATAGTCTTACCTTTAAACACAATTTTTCATAAATAAAGAGATTGGTTCAAATAAAAACGATGTATAATACTCTTTCTATAGCTCACTTAAAATCATAATTCATCTCAGAAAATTAAAAACACACAATACAAACACTATTATTTAATGCAAGTAGCAAGTGAATTTCAATTGAACAACATCGAAATAAAATAAAACTTCTGCTGACGAATACGAGCTGAGCTTCGTTACTGACTTGAGAATGATTAAAGAACTTGCAGTAAAGATCTTGTAATAAAGAACTTGCAGTAAAGATCTTGGAATAAAGAACTTGCAGTAAAGATCTTGTAATAAAGAACTTGCAGTAAAGATCTTGGAATAAAGATCTTGCAGTAAAGATCTTGTAATAAAGAACTTGCAGTAAAGATCTTGGAATAAAGATCTTGCAGTAAAGATCTTGGAATAAAGAACTTGCAGTAAAGATCTTGTAATAAAGAACTTGCAGTAAAGATCTTGGAATAAAGATCTTGCAGTAAAGATCTTTGAATAAAGAACTTGCAGTAAAGATCTTGGAATAGAGAACTTGCAGAAAATATCTTGGAATAAAGAACTTGCAGTAAATATCTTGGAATAGAGATTTTGGAATACAGATCTTGGTATAAAGATATTTGGAAGAAAGATATTGGAACGAAGCTCTTGGAAAACAGATTCTGGAATACAAATCCTAAAATCTGTAAAGAACTTGATAAAGATTCCATGGAGACCTTGATTTACAATAGATCATATCAAAATTATGATTGCGTACTTACAGAGATTTTCATTGAATGTAAATTTAATGCTAAAGATCTGAACTATTTACTTAGTTATAAATGTTTATGTTATTCAGCGATTTTGAGTTGAAGGCTAGCTTAGTTAAACCAAGTTAAATAGAATGAGCAAGCTTATGATAAATTATAAGCTGGCTAAGCGACCTTGCTACGCGTACAAAAGTGTATTTGAGAAACACCTATCGAGTTAATTCAATTTCTGCATTTTTAATATATGACCCAAACTTTTAACCGAAACTGAACACTTGAGAAGCGGCAGGATTTGTATTGAAAATAAGGCTTCATCTTTTTTGGGGACTTCTTAATTGCGCTCGATATAGTGAAGGGAAATACAAAAAACCTTTGATATTTTAATTTAGTGTGGAACTGCTAAAAAAACATTGTACCTGGTATAATGAAGTAAAATGGCGGAAACGTTTAATTCTCAGCCTTAGCTTGGTAGTAAATTGCAAAAAGTAAATATTCTTGACCCGCGTGGTGTAACCAAAACCTTTCAACCCAATCCGAATTTTTTCGTCGGTTTATCGGAGATAATAATCGATTTGCGGTGATAATCATCGTTTATAATAGGAACTTTCGACGATAAAAATAGTACCGGTTATTACCGGTAATTATAGGTATTTCCAGACGATGAAATGTTCGCCGACGATATTGATCGGTCTTTACAGTCTTATTCCTACCGTGATTCCAAGCATAGGGAGAAGACGATAAAAATAGTCTTTTTCAGATAATAATTACCGGGTTATCGTAAGATATCATCGGTTTATCGTAAGAAAAGGCGATAATTACCGGTTAATGCTGACGAAAATTAGCGCCGGTCAGACGATAAAATTCGAATTGGGAAAAGAGATATTTAAGCGAGCAGTTCTTGCAGTGCAGCTCAGGACTCTTTATATTAAACAGAGCAGAGCTTGTAAAGCTGCTCAAAATTCATGATTTACCGCAATTTAACTTTTAATATAAGCGTAACTTAGCTTCATATTTAACCATAATTCAACTATACACCTAACCGTAACTTAGCTTCATAACAGCAATTTCCGTTCATATATAGCCGTAATTTAACTTCTAGCAAAATCACTATGTAACTTCATATACAACCACAAGTTAAATGCGCGCATAATCGCAATGTAACTTATTAGTTAACCAAAGTTCAACTGTGAGGATAATTTCAATGTAACTTATTATACAACGACGAGTTAACTGCGTTCATGATCGTAACGTAACTTCATATTTCCCAAACGTTTAACTGTGTTTATAATTGCAATGTAACTTCATATTTAACCAAAGTTTAACTGTGAGGATAATTTCAATGTAACTTAACACGTTTGTTGCGATGCACCCACCGGTGGGTCACTTAGGTCAAGTTCTGTAATTTTTTCAGATCCTTCTAGTGACCATGCGTACAAAGTGAAGTTTTACACCAATCAGGCAACCGCAACAAACGTGTTAAAAGTTGAACAAAATTTTAGCGAAATTCCTCATCCTCTGAGAGGCAGGACAAAGCAGCTACAGTGACGGTCGATATAGCAGGGCGCGTTCACTTCAGGTTCCTTACACACCTGCATCACGTAGCCGTAGTGAGGTGGCTGTGGGCACATAATTATGAACATTTAGTGTACACTGTGTTCTCGCTCTACGGTAATTCTTTCCCCGGTAAATTCCTAGTTACGGTATTTATTTTCATGTCTGTGGGGGTGACTTTCGACGTGCTGGAACACATATCTTATTATTACATGTTATAATGGACTTAGTAGACAAAAATTATACGGTACACCTATGTACCGTATAACGAGGACTTACTATAATGGAGTTCGAGTTTTACTTGTGTTTCTTCAATTGACCTTTTGCTTCAAAGCAAAATACATAGTTTCTCTATACATATACTATATTCTAAAATATAGTTTCAATCAGAGATCAGAAAAATACAAATTAATATAAAACACTGTTTCGAAACATGAATACTCAACCTTTGATTTGTAGATGCATCAGGGTTTTTAGTAACAAAGAAAGGATTTTCAACATAAGACAAATTTTTCGATTTAAGATAATCCAACCAGGAAATTGTTTTTTTCCGACTTAAGATTATTTCACCAGTGAATAGTGAAAAGATTTTAGATCTAAGATCATCCCATAAGTAAAAAGCCTTTTCTACCAAAGATTACCTCACTAGTAAATAGTGAATTAACTCTCTGAAAAAAATTGCATCACTGTTAAATAGTGAAGCTATTATCTAGCTTAATAAATCCCGCGAATGAGAAATCAAGAATAGCTTCCCTCAGTACACATTGGCTCCATGAGAGCAGGACTGGACCAGGATATAAACAATGAAACTTTAACCCTCTAGCGAACAAGTGGACTATTCGGTCGCCTTTCACGGTCTTTGGGAGCATTGTTCTAATAATTAAACAGTGAGCAATATGAGGTTGCTACTAGGTTTGAACGCGGCGGCATGTTACAGCGTCATTCTTTTGGCTGCCTGGCTCTCAGCGTGCTTCATTGCATCAGTGTACAGACGGTCTTTGTGAGCTTAAATGTAGAAACTAGAAAAACAAATTGGTCGCTAAAGAGTTAACATCTGAATGCTTACCTGGCTCCCAGCGAGGCATCTACCCTCACACTCAGAGACACCTGTAGGAAAAGCAAGAAATGGTGAGTTTCCAGTGAAAAATACTGTTCAGGTGGAAGAAAGGAAGAAAAATAGTGAGTCTGCGGTAAAAAGTACTGTCCGGGTGGAAGGAAAGAGAAAAAATATTGAGTCTAGTGGAAAAGATTGTTCAGGTGGAAGAAAGGAGGAGAAATAATGGCTTTCCAGTGTAGAAAACTTAAGTGGTGAAAGAAAGAGGGAGAAATAGTTGAAGTCTTCTATGAAAAAGATTACCTGGGTTACGTTTCTTGCCAGAATTAAGCACTTTTTTCTCTTACCTACGGCATCAACTTTCGGTCCATCGTAGCCAGACTGAAAAAAATAGAAAAATCAATTTGGTTAATGATGTTCAAAGTAGCTTGCTGTCTCTTTATTAAAATGCTTCCCAATTCAAATTTTCTTTCCATAAAACTGCATTTAGATTTGTCAGATCTCTTTGCCGGATGAAAACAAGTGAAAATTGTTGCTTAACTATCATTATACCTAACTTTTATAATTATCAATGATATTATCAATACTTATTTCTATTTATAATGGCATAAAAAAGAAAATAATTTGATGAAAAGCCAGTTTTAATAGTCCCATGATTATTTTCGCAAGATATCGGTGAAATTAGAATCAAGTTATTATAATAGAATAATTAAAATTATAATTTTGAAGACACATTCACTAGAATTATTGGAAATTAGAATACATCTGAAATTACCACACACGATTAATTTTCAGTAATATTAACAGAAAAAATAACTGAAAATATGGTTCTTGTTTCAAATATTTTTTTTCAGAAGCTAACTACAGTTAATTCACTTGAATTTTAAAGTGATTCCATTTAAAATTCTTTAGTGAAGGAGTTTGAACTCTACAATTTCAGATATATCTTATAGTTTCCAAGTTTGGCTCCACCTTCATGACAACTACCAATGACTATCCTAGAATTATCGTTAAGAATCAATATCACCGCTTCTCTAAACAAACAAACAAACAATCTTTATTTCCAATCAAGTACACAGTACATAGACATTTTAGTACATTGGTTTTTCAAATTCTTAAGGTTAACATTCTTAGAGTAGGAGTGATGATGACATAAACACATTTATTTATTATCTTCTTGGCATATACGGTAATAAATAATCGGGTAGACATTTGAAGACTAAATTAGTTATATGGAACTATGAGATTTTGTATCCTTCTCGTACATGACTGTTAGCAAACGTACGACGTAGAACCTCACTTGAAGTTTCCTGAAATCATACATTCTACTCACACGGTTTAGACAAACGTACTGTGCAACAAACGTACGTACTAGAAACTCAATTGAAGTCACTAGCTATCGTACTTCCTGCTCGTACGGCGTGGAAGAGGAACTTTGAGCATACGTACGACACATCACGTCAAATGAAGTTCCTAGCAATCGTACTTTCTACTTCTTCGATTTGGAAGAGGACCTTTGAACAAACGTGCGACACATCACGTCAATTGAAAAGGCGGGCTATCGTACGTTTGACTTACGGTGAAGCAAGGCGGTGGCACGGCAGCGGCAGCACACACAAACAGCAGGATGCCCCAAAAGATAGTCTTCATTGCGGCAACAATGACCTGATCTGGCAAAATATTATGAAAATAAAGTTAGCATATGTTTCATTAACGGAAATAGAATGGAGTTATTATTATGAGGACGTAAGAATTGCCTAAATGTAATTTTTACAATCATAATAACCTTTTGCTCACCAGCTAATTCATTTTTTGTCTGGCACGTAGAAGAAAGTGGGTTAAAAATACTTCTTGTTTTGAAATACAGAATTACTAAGGTAAATCTCATGTTATGAGTGGAATAAAGTCTACAAAAAACATGAATAAACTGGACATTTACATTTAAAGGGGGAAAATAAAAAATTCTTCGTTAGAAAAACAACATCTATCACCAGCTTGGTCGACTGGTGAGCGAATCTGCTTTCGAGCGGGAAGACCCGGGTTCGAATCCCGCTGCCGACATGGTTGACGCGGCTAGAAATACGGCATGGGACTTGGGTAAAACAACCGAATAATTATCGAAGTAATTATCCGACCCAAGAATGGGCCAGAAGGTTCGTTCCTATAGCCTCATTCTATTCTATTCTATTCTATCTCTCAACACAATAGAAAAAAGCATCAATACTTTCACGATGTCTAGTGTATGATTATACAGACTTCTTATTGGCAAAAAAAAACAAATCGATCAGATTTCTTTCAACTGTCGTCCAGTAACATCACACGTAAAAATCATCACAGGAAGCCAGTAGGTTCGTCAGCCGCTAGGCTGTACTTCGTTAACATCAAAGATGGAACCAATTTCACATACACGACACAGGACTCATACACAGTGCGTTCTGTAGCTTCAGCATAAATGCATCTATTCGATGCATCTATAAATGCATCTATTCAGCATAAATGCATCTAAAATTCGAAAGTGACTGTGCCTAAAATTTTAAAGTGAGTGCGTCTAAAATTTTAAAGTGAATACGTTTACAATTTTAAAGTGAATACGTTTACAATTTTAAAGAGAATACGTTTACAATTTTAAAGTGAATATATTTACAATTTTAAAGTGAATACGTTTACAATTTTAAACTGAATGCGTGTAAAATGAATTTCTTGACCGCTTATTTTCACCGAAAATTGATAGTTTAACGTGTTCTGAATATCACTTGCTCTAGATGTATATCTGCGATTTAGGATAAATTTTTGAATACAAGAAACTATCTTTGAGATCCTAAATTCAATCCACCTTAACGGATTTGTCGAGATCATAAAAATTCCAGAGTTGAATGATATTTTTTTCAAGATTCATGACTCTTTCTGCAAATATCTTCTATATCAGTGTATCTCAAAGTGGTCCGTACTGCCCCCCTGGGGGCGTTGAGGAAATGCAAGGGGGCGGTAGGAGGGGTACGCTTTGAATATGGGGCGTATATTACTGAATAATATACAGTAATATAATCATTAGGGGACGGTGGAAAATCAAATAGTATTTTTCGAATACTGTTTTTTTAAATAGTTTATTGAAAAAACTTTGAGTAACACTGGTCTATATCTTAGTCTGTATCGTGCATGGCTGAAGTTCGTTACAGGTCTTGCATAACTAATTTGTCCTTTATTATATTGATCTTAACCAATGTCGTTACTACAAACCTATGGTGGTAAAAATCACTAAGTAATAATGATAGATATTATTTACCACCCAATTATGATGATAGTTATTGTATGCCACTGAAATATTTTGATAGGTAGTGTATGCCACTCATAAATAATGGTAGGTAATGTATGCCATTCAATATTAATGACAGGTATTGCGTACCACTCAATAATAATGATACGCATTGTGTACCCATACAACACCTATCACCAATATTATACCAATACCAAAATTACTAATATTACAAAAATAACAGTATGTAATAGGTATGTTATCAGTAGTAATAATTATTATATCAATGATAATGCTAATTATATGATAGTAATAATAATATTAATTATAATAATAATAAACAAAAAATAATATACGTATAAAAGGCCTAAAAATATTTCTAGCCCTGCTGTAGGCGTGGAGCACCAGTGATTCAATCGTGCGGCTCATCATCCGTAGACTTCAAGCTATGACACCTCCAATATCCTAAGGCACCAAATGAAGAACACTAATAAAAATATGTTGAGCTAAATTACATTATAACGCTTTTTTAAAACCGAGGCAAAACAATTAAATGTTACCTAATAAAAAAAGATGTTACGTTTCTGTTGGGTAGAATTGTGATGCGTATACACACCTCAAACTGTTGAACAATACTGAACTGGACTGCACTTTTGAAACTAATTAACGCTTTGAGGTACCAGGTGCTGCTTCAGATTCCTATTATCATACGATGCCTCAAACACCTGTCCTCTGAACACACCTGTGTTCTGTCACCCAGAAGCGACAAAGACACGCAATTAGAGTACGTTACTTACTGCTTCAGCAGGTTTAACAAACTCCATTGCATTGAGGGATTGTAGATGAATTGTCGCCTTCGTACGTTGAGATTATCAAGCCTTTAGCCCACACATCAACTTCTGACTTTGACACTTTCGTGCGATTTTAGTTTTTATAGTTT
Source organism: Trinorchestia longiramus (assembly GCA_006783055.1). NCBI lineage: Eukaryota > Metazoa > Arthropoda > Malacostraca > Amphipoda > Talitridae > Trinorchestia > Trinorchestia longiramus. The sequence continues at coordinate 56,012 of VCRD01002104.1, forward strand.
TCTCCAACATGCTTATAAAGATTTCAACAATTCAAAAGCTCTATGAATTCAGCATCATGCAATATTTTGAGATTGATGTTAATACATGTATTCAAAATTTCATGTTTCACGATTTAACTTTGTGCTTACCAGTTCCTGGGAACTGTGCTTAGCTGCTCTCAGTCTCGACACACTTCGACTTTGGTTTAGATCTGAATTTTGCACCTCATTCAAGTCCTGACTTTTGTGTAAGTAAATCCTCAACGAAAGAAGACTGGTTTATCTTCCATTCTGAAGCCCACTCATATATCCTCCATGTCAGAAAAACGCAGTTGCTGCTAAAAGCATTCATTTTCAGAGATGGTTATTACATTCTAAAATACAAAAAGTTAATGACGTTCCTTTTCAAGATATATCAGTATTTTTCATATATGGTTGAATAGAAAACTAATTAAGCTGCACGAGTTGTCATTTTATATTCGCATAAGTCTCACGCCTAACTTTGGACTGTATTAACTGTAAAAAATGGACTGTATTAACTTTTACGAGTACATTATAAGTTTCTTGAAACAGAGTATGGTCTTGATATTGCATTTTCCCGCTAAAATCTTCGTTTTTATGATAACCCATTTTCATACTTGATATGTCCTTCAATTATACATCAGACATAAGGCTTTTTACTAGCTTGAATCATGGTGTATAGTTTACGAACAAATTTCTGAACGTCTGATCAGGTCTTACGATTGTTGGAGTTAATTGATTGGCAAAATGCATGAATACTCTAATCTAATTACCAATTTTAAATTTTCGCTATCATTTTATCTTTTAATTCGCAATATGAGCAGCATAAGCGGGTTCAATTAGAAACAGCTGTATTACAAGTTACCAAAAATAGCACATTTACAAAAAAATACGTATAAAACAAATTCACGCTCCGGCATCTTTGTTTACATCTGCACCTAGCAGGTGTTCGATTCAGCCGCGTTGTGCGGGAAGTGGAACTGATGGTAGGATGGGTACAGTGAGCGTTTCAAATTTGGTACTTTGAATTCTCTTTTGTTCTATTTCTTTCTTCTATTGTTTTTACTGTGATGAGTTATTGTAATTAATCTGAACGTGTAAATTGCTGCTTTTACGTTTGCTTCTCGGGTAGTAATATATTGGCGTAGTGTCTGAAGCACGATTGAATGTTATTTCTTGACAACAAAGCATTTATTCTACTTGAATGTATGTCATCAGATTTTGCTTATAATTCTTATATACTGAATAACCAAACTTAGTAGTGCCTTTAATGTATTAGGAGAGTAAGTAACTTACCTCACTAGTCTTCTAAGTAAAAGATTTCACAGATGCTAGACTGTGTGGTGGCTAGTTAGATGCTCCTCACCTACGATAAAACGATAATTACTTACGGTAATACAATAATTATTGAACTACGATAATAAGGGAATTACTCACCAATAATAATATGCTTATTATTCACCTACGATACTGTGATTATTATTCACCTACGATAAAACGATTGTGACGAAGTCGCTACACTAGAGGCTTGGTTGGTGATTTGGATGACCCATTCTAAATGTTTTCAAAAATAAACCAGAAAACTGCTGTCTCATGAGAAGAGACTTAAAAACGTTGGATTTTGCTGTGGCTGGGTATTTATGAGGCGTGTAAATAAAGTTTAAATTTTTTTGAGTCATGTGTATATAGCATAAATAGTTATATTATTGAACTACATACCAGCATAAATCATCTGCCAATCACTTTGCTTGTTATTGATAATTGATTGTTATTAAATATTCCTTGTTATTGATAATTGCTGGTTATTAAATATTGCTTGTTATTGACTATTCCTTGTTATTGATAATTATTGTTATTCAATATTTCTTGTTATTGATAATTATTGTTATTCAATATTTCTTGTTATTGATAACTGCTTGTTATTGAATATTCCTTGTTATTGATAATTACTGTTCTTGAACTCAGTTTGTTGTTACTGAACATCATGAAGTTTGAACTGCCTGCCAGTTCTGTTGTCCGTTCGGTAATTCTACTTGCTAACTGAAACTCATTAAACTGTCAGTGCTGCTATAAATACACCAATCGCTCTAAAATAAAACTAAGATGAAAATTTTTGAATTGACATTTATGCTGACATGTTTTCAATGTTTAAATTTTATATTGCACACCATGTATATTCTGTTATTTTAAAATTTGTTGAATCATCTTGGAAAAAGTTGCATTCTTTTTTTTGATGTAAGATTTTTAAAGAGTCAATATGTTATAGCTCTCTTTGGTGTACCATATTCATGGAGAAACCACAGGATCTAATGGACCCCATTGCAAGTTCAACACATACGAGGAAGAGACATCGTGGTACCTGCTGAGGGCTAATGCACACTGTAGATGCAACAAAAACTCTTTTGTACTAAAACAAGTTATTATTTAGATTTTAGTAATGTACTTAGAAAAAAATCTCCCAATTATAGGGCATTTACCTTAATTTTGGAAATTATTTAATATTTTGCATTGGTGGTAAGTGGCTAAAATAAGTTTACCTTAATCATGCATGTAAAGATTGATGTTACAATGATATGGACCTTAGAAATTAGTCCTATTGGCTTCTACTGCAGATGCTTGTCATAAGTTTGAGCCATTTGTTGTCAACTCAGATCAGTGAATGGCAAGGTATTTTATATGGAAGTGGGTGAAGACTTTTGTTCCTTTTAAAATAATGTAAGTTTATACTACAATTCATTTAATACTGCTTTGTAAGCAAAATTTGGAAAATTTTAGATCTAAAAATGGATGTGTAGTTAGAGTTTTTTGTTGTGTTTTTGTATTCATCATTCTTGTTTGTCTTTCCATATTGCAGCATTTAATTTGTCATTATGTTTGGTTGACTTCTACACATCATTTTAACACTGGCATGCATACAGATTTGAACTACTCCTTATATTTTGTGAGAACTTTGTTGGCTAGAAGTTTTAAAATAGCTGATCAGTTAAAAAAGTTATGGTAAAATTGAAAGTGTAGCCTAGTTTTGAAAGATTACTTGCTGCACTTAAGTTCTAAACAAACATGAAAATTTTAGGGAAATTCTCTCAATATTTACAGCTGCTCTAGGAAAGGCAAGTAAAAATAGAAATAGGTACATCAGATTGCAGTAATGTGTAAATTAATTGGCACAAACACAAAAATTTTTCACAAATGTAGTAAATGTAGGTTAATTAGTAAAAGCTCTTTAACATGCATGTCATAGCAATTTAGTTGCAAATATTACTTCCTCTAACACTAACCCATTCAGAGAATAGGTATGTTTGATGAGGTATGCAATTTTTTAAATTGTGAATATATAAAACTCTACTTTTTGCAGTTGAGGAAATATACTATGTACAAGTCTACAGTAAGAGCTGTGACATTACTGCAACTATGTATAAACATAGCTGCCAAATGCCATGCTTGCTTATCTTACCATACATATACATTTGTATAAAATAACAGGGTTAGATTAGATTGGATATTTTACCATGCATGATGGTGCTCCATTTCTTTACCTGTGTAGATAATCACATTCCCTATGTAACCAAACTCTGACTTGGCCAGAATAAAGTTCTCTAAGCCAAATTTTCATCTTTTCAAAGGTATTTGTCTTTTCTACTTGAACTTTCCTAAAGTGTGGGGGCTCATAAATTCTTCTGTCTTTCAGGGATGTTGTTAATTTTGAGCTTTGTTTATAAGCAAATTCAGAATCATTCTAATCTTGTACTACAGGTCAGTGGTTTTCTCCAAGTCTGAAAAATGTAAATACTTTAGAGTCAGCTTCAATCTTTCCCTTGACATAATTTTACCAAGAATAAGGATGCGATAGCTGGCTGGTTTAATGATAATCATTGATCTTAGGTTTCTTTACTATTCCCAGCAAAAAAACAAGGACAATTATTACTTGCATTTCACCTGCAGATGTCCTCTTCTATAAGAGATCACTACTTTTGACCCTCATTTGATCTGGAATTTGCTTTTCATTTGTATATATAGCAGCATACTTATTTGCCTCACTATAAACTTAAAAACCCATTGTTAATTAAAGTTTCAAGTACCTCATATGGGCTTGTTTTATATTCTTAAATTATTGACATCTGAATCACCAGAAAAATTGAACATTATTCATCTGTTAACATTATTATCACATCTTGAATGTTTTAATTTCCATTCTTGACTGCACTTTTAGGAAGATTATCATTACTGACCATATTTATATCTTCTTTTTCACTTTCAATTCTGGTAGCACTAGTTGCTTTTAAAGCCACACATTCAATTTCATCAAAGAATTTGTTTTCAAGATCTGTTTCCTGAATCAATCTCATCATTTTCTACACATCAATTTTGTCCTCTAAATTTAGCTTTCTTTCACAGGACATTATGATAATTGTGGGTTAATAACCAGTAAAAAAACAATCTACATTTATAATTGATGATGTACGTATATATACATATATATAAAGGGTGTGGCAAAAGTCACATGATATATTTAGAATTAATTTATGCATAAACTACTTGAGATAAAAACTTCAGCTAAATTGCAAACAAAAGAAAGGGTTTTGGAGTTTTTATTTAAATAAGATATCATCTAAATGTCCACCATGCTGGTTTATGCACTTGCGCGTTCTTTTCGTAACAGAATCCATCACTTTTCTTAGCATCTCGGGAGGAATGTTGCGAATCTCATGAGAAATGTTCTCTTTCAAATGTTCCAAAGTATGAGGCCTATTAATGTATACTTTTGACTTTAAGTACCCCCATAAAAAGAAATCCAAAGGGGTCAAATCACAAGATCTAGGAGCCGAAGGAATATCACCAAAACGTGAAATTAATCGATTTGGGAAAATTGTCTTCAAAAGTTGAATTGATTCCTTTGCTGTATGGGTTGTTGCACCATCTTGTTGAAACCACATATTCCCATCTTGAATTTGAGATCTTAAATATTCTTCAATGAATTTTCGATATGCCGCTCCAGTTACAGTTGCAGTTTCTCCATTCTGATTTTCAAAAAAATAGGGACCAATAATCCTTTCACTTGTCATACCACACCAGACAGTAACCTTTTGTGAGTGAAGTGGGATTCCTTGGGCTCCTAGATCTTGTGATTTGACTCCTTTGGATTTCTTTTTATGGGGGTACTTGAAGTCAAAAGTATACATTAATAGGCCTCATACTTTGGAACATTTGAAAGAGAACATTTCTCAAGAGATTTGCAACATTCCTCCCGAGATGCTAAGAAAAGTGATGGATTCTGTTACGAAAAGAATGCGCATGTGCATAAACCAACATGGTAGACATTTAGATGATATCCTATTTAAATAAAAACTCCAAAACCCTTTCTTTCGTTTACAATTTACCTGAAGTTTCTATCTCAAGAAGTTTTTGCATAAATTAATTTTAACTATATCATGTGACTTTTGCCACACCCTTTATATATGTCTCTCTCTCTCTCTGTATCTGTGTGTCCGTCCCATCACTTCCTGTCACCTTGTGTGGTGGCGCGCAGGCGGGACACACCTGCCACCCGCAGCACTTCCCGCCCGCCACCACCCGCCGCACTGCCTTCTTGCACTCGGCGTACCGTGGGAGTGTATCTACATATACAGGGTGGCCCATAAGTAAGGTACTTTTTAAAAACTATTATAGCTATAAAACTACAAATAGTAAAGAGATTTAGTTAATTCAGAATGAATGAGGAGATTTCAAAGATTTCTACCAGCGTATCAAGTCTACCAACAATCACAACATATTGCCAAAAAAATTCATAAAATCAACCCCCCAAAATGTATTGCTATGCAATGGAATGAGCAAAAATAGTGAAACTTTACTTCCGATGTAATTGTTTCATTACTGCAGTTCAGAGGAATTACAGGGATATTGATGGTATTGAAAGACGTCCTACAAAGAAGTGCATAAAAAACTGGTATTGAAATTTAGAGAAACTGGGACAACAGCAGACAGAGTACATTGTGGCAGGCCATGGGCTATACAAACTGGAGCTTCAATTAAGCTTGTTGCAGCGAGTGTTGCTGATTGGCCCAAAACGTCAACTAGGAGATGTTCTAATCAACTGAGAATGTCACATACCTCACTGCAACTTATTTTGGTAAAAGATCTAAAGTATCATCCATATAAAACTCAATTAACTCAAGAACTCCATCCTACCGGACTACCTAAAGTGATTAGATTTTACGAATAGATTTCTGCAGGTTGCAGAAAATGAAAACTTTGTAAAGAATTTAATAATGATTGATGATGCACATTTTCACCTCAATGGTTTTTTTTAATAAGCAAAATTGCAGTTTCTGGGCCTCAGAAAATCCAAAAGAAATTCATTAACCTCCACTTCACTCAGCTAAAGTAACAGTATGGTGTGGCATCACATCTTTGTGGATCATTGGACTGTATTTTTTTGAAGATGCCAATGGTGATGCAATTTGTGTTTATGGAAACTTGTATAGACAGATGATTCAAGAATATCTGGTACCTGAAATTGGACTTAATAACTCAGAGATTACCTTTTTCCAACAAAGTGGAGCTACAGTGCACACAGCAAAAGAAACAGTGCAAATGTTGAAAGCAATTTTTCCAAACCGAATAATTTCTCATTTTGGTGATATGCCATGGCCACCTCGATCTCCAGATCTAAGTGCTCTTGATATCTTTCTCTGGGGTTACTTAAAGGAAAATGTTTAAATTGAAATGCCTGATACTTTACAGCAATTGAAACTAAACATAAAAGAGATCAGCAACATTTAACCAGAGACATTAAGGAAAGTAATGAACAACACCATTGAAACAGCATGCCATTGTTTGACTAATAATGGAGGTTATTTAAAAGATATTGTATTCCATAGTTAAACATATTTTATTGTTTCATTTATAAATTTATATTAAACTTTGAAATTTCTTCTTTCATTTGGAATTAACCAAATCTCTACCATTTTTAGTTTTATAACTATAATAATTTTAAAAAGGTACCTTACTTATGGGCCACCTTGTATAATTAACTGTCTCCATTTTGCTGTATCTGTGTGTGTCTGTCCCATTACTTCCCATCTATTACTGAAGAAAAATTATTGAACTGAAATCAGAATGGGTATGCATGTATTACAAGCATTGTATTGTGGATACCAAAGGCACTGGATAACTATAAAACATGCCATTTGTTCCATTATTAACTTTCTTCTCTTCCACAGCCATGTTATTAATCGAGATACAAAATGAAAGTTCTGTATATATTCACGAAAATTTTTCTGATTCTGATGGTGCCACAGATAAATCTGAAAAATGCATTTTATTTCATAGATCCTTAATTTCATCACTTTTAAACTAAGAAATTTCAACAGGTGCTATGTGGGCCATGTTATCATTAGATAAAATACAGAATGGTAGTTCTGTATACATTAATAAAAATATTTATTAAAAATACTAATTCGTCGTAAATCTTTAATACATTCATCTTTATAATAATTTCAAATTAGTCGAATCTAAATTGTGCAATTTCCACTGGAACTGTCTAGTAATATAATAAATTGTAATAATTGTAAAAAAGACAATAATATAATAAATTGTAATAATTGTAAAAAAGTAAGTATAATAGATTTCAACACTAAAATATAGCATAAAATAATGGAAGACATGTAATGCAATACTGCTCTTGACAACAGATCGAGTCACAAACACATGATGTCTTCCTTTGCTCAATCAAATCGTTGTGTTCATTTGTTTTTTTAGCATTTATATAGGCCTGTGAGATGTCAATTGTGATTATTGTAAGCACTCTGTATATCATTTGTGCTGCTTGATTGTAACATTAAAATTGAGTATGAGACAGTATATAGTGCCACTGCTAAATTTACCCACAGTATGAAGGAACTATATATGTATAGTGCAACTGTTGAGAAAGGGTTAACGATAGCCTGTACACGTTTCAGTATGAATTCCACTAATTTAGAACATAAATTTTGGATGTCAATGTCACAAAACAAAACTCTTATGACATTCTCTATCATTTTTTCTTGGTTAAGCAGTTCATCTGCCACATTTCTTCACAATGCTTCAAAAATTTTTGAATGAATTTACATCATTCGACTTGCCAGACCAATCTGAAGCTTAATTTATTTATATTTTTTTAAATTTATATACCAGCTTAGAATTATGACATGGAACAAAATACAAACACCACTAGCAAATGTTTGCATGAAAGATACAATTTTGTCTTGAGGTATTAGAATGTATTTTTTGGAATTCATAATTCCTTCAAATATTATTAAGTTACCAGGTCCCCCTGGTATAAAATAACCCCAGAACTTGAGAGTGCTTAACTGTTTAAGATGTTGTTAGTTTTATATGAAATTCTGTTGAACACCAGGAAAGCTTGCATTTGATGTTGAAATCTGAATTTTTTTTCAAAGTTAAGCTATTATATGTTATTGAATTTCAATTTTCTACAAATGTGTGCTGTATTTTCAGGAACTCAAGTTTTACCTTACAGATGCATAGGTACATGGATTCAAGATCACGGAGCTCATCATTAATTAACAGCTGTATTAATTGACATATCAATGTAGATTATTGATAAGTCTGTATATTTTGCTTTGCTATTCCTTACCATTAGCTAATGATATACATACCAACTGGAGTTGAAAATTCTAATTTTTGATATTTCTTCTATAAGGCTCTGATTTTTTTCAGATAGGGCATTATTTGTTGTAAGATTAGCTGTGTTCGATGGGATTAGTGTAGCACTGCATTTGGAAATGGTTGAGAAACAACTCTCTTTGACATGGAACCACCATGGCAGCACCTACAGATCTATGTTCAACATACTGCGTCAAAAGGTGAGATACGTCAGGTTACTTATTACTGAAGATAGGCAATGTTTAGCATTTTTTATTAGGCATTAATGCTTTGAGAATTTGTCTAATCCCTATCTTGATCTTCTATTCTATAGACAGCTAGCATAGTTCTTGAGAGAATATCCAACAGTGAATTTGATAAATATTAAGTTGAAAATTTGTAGGAGTCATTGACTGTACTTAAAGTTGGGTGTAAGCTTTGATGTTAACCTGGAAGAATAAATTGTCAATCAAATATTTAGTTTCAATTAACTTGGAGGAATTTGATCAAAGGTTGCAAGATTTTCTGCTATATGTCAAGCATAGCTGTTTTTATTTTGCTTCCTGAAGCCAACTTGCCACTTTTTTAAATGAGTGAACTTCTGAACTGTTTAACTAATGCATATTGTAGCTGTTTCTGTGGCACTAGCTACTGAGGGTAAAATGGTCTTGAAGGGAGTTACATATAAGAAGGAAGATTGAGGGGGTGGTGGGAGCGGTTGTTGAAGAAGTGAAGAAACTGAACAACTCATAGATTTCTGACAATAATTGCTCTATCATAAGCCTTAGATCTCTATAATGCTGTATTTTTTAGGTACTGATATTTGATTGCCATGTAAATAAGGGATGAATGCTTTGTTTCAGAACCTGTTGACTGACATCACCCTAGCGTGTGATGGATGCCAGTTTTCAGCGCACAAGCTCGTACTGGCGACCTGCAGTCAGTACTTCCAGGCTATGCTGTGTGCTGTGCCTGATGGTGGTCACCCCATTGTATACTTAAGGGACGTGTCAGCCTCAGAGATGAAGGCCATCTTGGAGTTCATGTACACTGGAGAAGCATGTTTGCCCCAGAGCCAAGTGGGCTCACTCTTGAAAACTGCTGAAAGCCTCAAAATTAAAGGCCTTGGTGTGCAACCTACTCATGATGCAGACACTCTTGTTTTTAATGATGACATAGATGATGTAACTAACTCTTTGTGTGATGATATTATCAGTCAGTCCAAGATTGACCTACAAAGTGATGAAAGACAATCTAATTTATGCTCAAAATCTAGTCAATCTTCAAACAAAAAGAGGGTTTTTCCTACTGACGATCAAGACAATTCATCAAAAAATGTAATTAATTCATCATACTCAAGTCCACCAATAGATTTATCTGAGCCTTCACCAAAGAAGAGAAAAACTTCGACAAACCGAATAGATTTTCCTCCCCCTTCTCGCTGCCATAGAGACTCCTTGTCTATGCACATACCCATTGATGCTTCCAATCCAACCATGGCTAGATTTGATCCAAGGTGTTCTGTTAATCCTGACATTAAGTCTGAACCTTCTTCACCTGACCTCATGACCAATGCTGCCAATGATGATTTGTCAGATTGTGGTCCAAAGAGTGAAAAAACTGAAGACCCAACTAACACAACTGAGAACTGTAATATCTATGACTCACCTGCACTCTCCAGGAGCACAAATGATGCTCTTGCTGCCATCCTCGACTTGGAGGAAAAATTTGTTGTGAGTGGTGTTTTAGTATTTTTCTTTACATAGTATTTCTATAAGTGCTTCAAGTTCTTGTGCCTATTTTATTAGATAAAAATACAATTGGTGTTTTTATTGTCAGAAAGTAATGTGTGCCTAAAATACGATCTAATAGTTATTAGAAACAGTATATTTGTTTCAACTTTGTTTCTTTGCTTCTAAGATCATTCTTTTGTGTGCAGGGAAGAAATTCACCATTGCAAGATTGGGATACAAGAAAGCCCAATTTTTTTCCAGTGCATACTGTTGAGAAACCCAAAGAAACGCCCAGCTCAGGGTCAAAACTGTTCCCTTGTTTGAGTGAATCTCCTGTGAATGACTTCTCTGCACCTCACACAAAGCACCCACCTAGTCAAGACAGCTCCAGCGTCTCTGTAGAAGACAACAAGAAAAGAAACAATGCAGGTGATGTTATTCAAGAGGTTGCTTGTTCTAATGCTTCAAGCTTTGAAGAAGAAGCGCAACTGTACCTTGAAGCCTTCACTCGCAGCGCTGGACTCTCTGCGTCTGCCCTACGCTCTGTACCTGAAGAAGGATTGCCTGTAGACTGCTCCACATCAGTGCTGGTTAGGATTAACTTTTTAGCACTTTACCCTGTGCGTTATTTTTACTCTATAGGGAGTAGGTCAGGCCTAAAGATATAGTGCTTTTGTTGGTTATGCGAGGAATGTGTCCTGTTCCATAGATGGTATGTTTCTTTCCTAGGTTTTGTCGATGGAAGTATGCTGATAGTGTCTGTCCTCGTCACTGTAGCTTTTTGAGATTAATGCTCCTACTGTCCCAGCTGCTTACTGCAAAAGGAGGAGGTTGTTGGTTAAGTTTTCACTGTTAGGTAGATTTTTTTTCTTTTTTGCTTATATTTTTTCTTGTGAGAAAGGCATGCATTCCATGTAAAAATCTTCTGTATGAGTATCTTTGATTCTTCATTGGTCTACTTCATTTTTAGTTTTTTGTTTCATTGAAGTACGTCATGCAACTGTTAAGACTCTTTGTGCAGATTCGTTAGGTAAAAACCATTGTATCATTATAGAGTTTGTTTACCATCTTATGAATAGCATTGACTATGAAACTGCTTTCCAAGATTTGATCAAAGGTATTCAGTTACTCCAGACATTAAATGTGAACCTTGTTCACCTCACTTCATGACCAATGTTACTAGTGATGGTCAGATTGTGGTCCAAAGGTTAATAAGTAAGGAATCAACTCGAACAACTAGAAACTTTCATTTTACAAGACTGTAAAAGAAATGCGAGTACTACATTCATGTGTATGTATGGTATATTGCAAGCATTAATTACTATATACGAAATAAGTAATCAAGGCCATCCAACCTATGGTAGTTAAGTATTTAAACTATAAAAAAGGAGAAATTAAGATTGATTTAAGAAAACTTCATAGGTAACTTAACACGTTAAGTGCGATACGACCCACCGGTGGGTCGCTCAGGTTAGGTTCTGTAATTTTTTCAAAGCTTTCTAGTGACTGTGTGTACAAAGTAAAGATTTGCACCGGCTAGACAATCGCACTCAACGTGTTAATAAGTTCGGAGATGCGAGGGAAATTAGGTAGGTATGTCCAAGCACCTCAATATTTTTCTAGCTGTTTTGTTAGTGGATGGCGAAGCAGTGATTTAGTGCCATATTCGTGCATGTATTAACGTTATTCAGCCTCTTGCAGCGAGTAAAATCTTTCAGTTTAGTTGAATGGCTTTCGGGCGTCCATACATTTAAGTACGTATTATAAAAGTAATTGGTTCGTTAAATTGAGGTAGGATATTCAAACCGACACGTTAGTAAACGCAAGTCTTTCAAAATTGGAAAATTCCTAGTATTTAAATATGAACTTCGTTTCCAAAATGCGTCTTTTCCATCTGCCAATAAACCCACTGCCTGAAGTACCTCAACGTGTTCTAGAATCTATATCAGTGTTTCTGAAAGTGGTCCGTACCGCCCCTCTGGGGGCGTTGAGGAAATGCAAGGGGGCGGTAGGAGGGTACGCCTTGAATGGGGGGCGTATATTACTGTATAATATACAGTAATATAATCATTAGAGGGCGGTGGAAAATCAAAGTGTCGTAAGATTGAAAAAACTTCGAAACTTTGTGGATGAAAAAACTTTGAGAAATACTGATCTAGAGAGTGTCAGCTATTCGGTGTTAAACCATCAACGCTTTTTGCAATAATTGTGTGGATGGTTGTTAATTACATCTTATTTTTTAAATTTTTCATTTTGCACTATGATGTAGTTTAGGCTTTTTATGTTTCTATTTCATTGGTGAAAACCATTATTGTTTGTTTCGTTCTCATAGTCCAGGCCATTTTTTGTTCATACATCACACTTGAGACTGTTTTCCTTTTTTCCTCTTGTTTAGTTGCCTTATTTTCTGTTCGTTTTGTCTCATAGTTGAGGTCATTTATTCTTTCTCATTTTGTGTCGCATTAACGTATCGTGCAAATGCGTTTAATATTCAGCTTTTGAAGATGCCCTGGAGCTCAGTTGCAACATTTTTTTACTTAACATGCAACTGTCCCAGACCACCTCGTCCTTGTCGTGAAGGGAGGACTTCCGATACCTACTCTTTCCTAAGTGATGAGAGGCTCAAAATTAACGAGGAATATCTTCTAACATTGTTGAAATAGCTGCATTACCGTTGAGATCACTTCTATTTGTGGCTACTGGTTATGAATGAGAAATCTTATAATAATGATAAAAGTAATATTACGTGATTTTTATGATGACATAACGGATAGAATGTTCTGTGAAATGAGAGGTCTTTGGTGTGATACAGTCAGAGCTGAAGCGCTAGTAAACTGTATTTCTGCTGTTACTGCTAGTACTATACATGCCAAACATTTTATAATCACGCTCATAATTCAGCTCTCCGACTTTTAATCTTGCTTCCATTGTCCTACTTCCACTGTCCTTCTTCCACTTTCACTCTCCTACTTATATTTATCACTTTTCACTCTCCTACTTATATTTATCACTTTTCACTCTCCTACTTATACATATTTATCACTTTTCACTCTCCTACTTATATTTATCACTTTTCACTTCTATTTTTCAAATTTTATCACATTGAGAGTACAGTACATGCCTTCATTTGACAGGACTTGCCCACCGGCGGCAGCTTGGCTGGTGACCAGGGTGCAGCGGAGCTGGAGGACCTGGAGAACCGCCCCTTCACATGCCCCATCTGCCAGAAGAAATTTGGCAAAGCCGCAATTCTGAAGCGCCACCATCTGGCTCACTTCAGGCCCTACAGTTGTAACGTGTGCCAGCGCTCCTTCACCAGGAGAGAAGTTAGTGCCTTTGCTTTGTGTTGCTATTCACTGACTTTAAAATACAGGGTGCGGTAACATAATTTCCTTTTTTTCCGAAGCAAAGGGCTTTTAAAAAGTGATTTATTTTGCTGCACCCTGTACTGGATTGATGCCGATATTGTGAATACTTTTGCTAACTAGAAAATGCTTAATTACAGCTGATGTCAAAAATAGCTTCATATAGTTGATGTTGAAAATACTTCCATGCAATTGATATTACGCTGGCTCGAAATGTTAAGGGAAGCGATCTTCGGGGAGTTAGGAACGGATGTGGCCGAGACTTTTTTAAAACTGAACCTCATTACAAAGTCTAATTAAATGCAAAGGCTCATCATGGTCCAAGCCACAAAACTGCGGAAGGGCGAAGGCGTGGCAAGCCTGCTTATGCTTCTCATGAGTTTCAATCTCTACCACAGTAATTTCTTCAGTTGAGTGGCGATCAATACACGGCTAGTTTTATCCAATTTACTTTTCAAGTTTGTTAAAAGATCACATTTATTGGGAGTTTTATAACCGAAGTGACAGTATTGTGAAAACGATCTTGCATGGCGCTGGTAGTACTGGGGCCAGAACAAGTAAAATAAGACTAAGTGAGGTGAGTGTACAAGCGAGGTATGCGAATGGCCAGCAGCAACAGCAGAATAACAACCGTCACCCGCGCTCACCAGCCATCCTACACACCTGTGGCTTGCGCGTAATGTTCTACTTAGTAAGCGACTAACAGCAACCCCATTGGTCCTATTGCATTATATCTCGTGAAGGAGGTTCTTCGTTCACATTGAAATGATGATGTAATGTTTCTATGTGAGTTTGAGCCTGATTTATGATTAACCTGAAGTTTTTCGATTTTTATTCAATTGTAAGAACCGTAGTTTTGATTTGGATGTGCTCAGCTGCGGCTAATGGCAGGCATTTGCCACGTTGCGTAAACGCGAGTGTGTTGACGATAGGGGAGTGTAAATAACAATCAAAAATCATGTCCATTATTGTAGTATTTACTAGGATTTACGAGGATATAAATTCCACTGTATCTGGGCAGGCATAGTACTAGAATATACATCCCACTAATGGACAGGTACAAGTACTAGAACGTACATCCCACTACTAGGCAGTTATAAATACTAGAATATACATCCCACTATTAGGCAGGTATAATACTAGAATATACGAGTACATCCCACGACTAGGCAAGTATAAATAAATACTAGAATATTCATTCTATTACTGGGCAGGTATAAAAACTAGAATATACACCACACAAACTCCGGGCAAGAATAAATACTAGAATATGGATCCCGCTATTGAGCAGGTTTAGGTACTAGAATATACATCACACAAATTCTGGGCAGGTGCTAGCAGAACACCTCCAGGAACACAATGGAGCGGACATGCGACTGCCGTGTCCTGTGTGCGCCATGACCATCAAGAGAAAGCGCAACCTGCAGGCCCACATCAAAGTCAAGCATCCCGAGTACTACAGGCATAAGCTCGAGAACAAGCAGACACTCTTCTGAGTTTCCATTCACTCTTTCTGCAAAGTTCTGTGTAAGACCCTGTGTCGTGTCCTGCAGAGCTCTGTGCAAGAGCCTGTGTCGTATCCTGCAGATTTCTGTGCAAGATCCTGTGTCGTGTCCTGCAGAGTTCTGTGCAAGAGCCTGTGTTTCCTAGTTAAATCTTCAATAAGCGAGAACTCGCTTTCTGCAGATGGGGTTTACCGTGAGTGTATTCTGTGCTGCCCGTTATCTCGTGCTACCAAGTCTAACCTCGTCGTTTGATCGCTGTCAATTTTCCGTTTACCTACGTATTTTTTCACAAATTTTTCATTTGTCGAGGTGGATTTCAGTCAATTCTACAGCAGAGTTCATATTGGAAGGAATATTTATTGTTCTTTTACCACCCAGTTGACATATGAGAAGTATTCATACTGTAAACGTTTTCGTACTGTCTTGACTGCAGAGAATGACAAGGCATTTTTCAAATGCATGCAATTTCTGGTCTCCCACGTATGCTGGCATGCTCATAGTCGGAGCGCTGACTCAGCAGCTGTCGAGCACCACGGGGCTAGGAATTCTGTTCAGCTGCATGAATCATCTCTCGTATGCAAAAACTACTCGCCCAACAAAGAAAAAGCCAACATACTCCTCTACATTTTGTGGCACGGATGTACTCGTGATGTAGGATTTGTTTATGCTTTTTACTTCTGTGCTGTGTAACCGACCTCTTGAACGAGTGCGTTCTTCTACTTCTTCCTTCTTCTTCTTTTTGTCTGTTTGAGAAACGCAGCCTCTTCTACCGGCTTTTTCAAGCGTGCCAGCAAAGACAATAATTTGTCGACTGTTGAATTTATCATTATTTAGTATCATTGTAATAATTGTCTTAAGTTGAGCGTAAACGGTGGTTAAACCTCAAGTATAATAATGCTTCAAATTACGCCATTGTTTCACCTATGAACGGCTCTCAAACATTTAGTTCTGTGTGATGGATGTAATATTTGCGAATAATAATAATTCGTAACAAATTTAATTTCATTAAAGAACAATTTCTTATTTACAAGTTCGGTGCCATATAGTTCTCGGTGCCACGAGAAATGTAGAGCACTAGTTTCTCTTACAACTGACGATACAAGTTTCTGTTAATTCTCGTGCGACTTGGACTAGATTTTTGGTACGCGGTCATATGAGGGTAAGTGGTCGTAGCTAAGTCATATATTAAGGTAGGTTGCTGATTGGTGTTATCATGCTGCTTACTCGCTTGAAGAAACCAAGGGCATAACTTAATTAATAAGTATTATGAGATTACGCTAGTTTTCCATTGCTAAGCATTACGTTTGTCGATTCAGACGAACGGCTTGCATTCTAGTGGTTCAATTCTAAAGTAATTATTTTGTATTATAGCTCTTAATGGAATAGTTAGGCTGCGTCAGTTTGGTTGTGCTGATTTTTAGGTCATGTGTTCTATATTTCTAGCATTCATGATCTCGTCCATCTCTTATCAGTTTATTTTGATTTCATCATGGCGAAGTGTAGTCTGTAATGTAGATAAGAAGTAATCTAAAAAGTCTGAAATCAAAGGCAGCAACATTCTCATCAGAAAATCTGGCTTCCTCTGGAGCACTGCTGTCGTTCTAGTGAGATTCTGAATATCAGGAAAATTTTATTCGTAAGTAATAAATTCTTTATTACCTTGGCAGCAACAAAGGACAATCTCATCTGCAGAATTTATGCAGCGTTGGACAGGCGAGAGACGTTTTTGTAACTTCCAAGACGCATGTTCAAATCTTTATAATTTTTTCTGATCCTCTCATTACGTGGACTAGGCAGTTTTCGGTGATAAAATGGGCCAAGAGATGCTTGAATATTTGATGTAGAGTGTACACTTGAGCGAAACGTATGATCGTTCTTTTTCTTAATGAGCCACTGCTTCATATCTTAACATTTCCTACGAATAGGTTTAACTAAAGTGTTGTAATTATAGTATGGTTATGATATTCATGTGAACGTTTCATGTAAATGAAAATATTGCCAAAAATGCCCAGTTATTGCTGCGTTTTATGGGGTTTATATTTAGCCTTAGTGTCTCTGAAAGTAGTGCGCTGTTAAAAAAGCGGTGATAATTATTTGTTGTGCTTAGAGCCTATCTCAAGGACTTATGACTTCTACACTGGTGTCATAAATGGTTTTCAGTACTTAAACTCCCACTGCTAGTATGCGTCTTCATCAACAATCCTTCGGGACTTGGCATTTCTTTGTAATGTCCCTAATGACCCATGACAATGTCGGCTGTATTTTGTGGGCTCTTTTGGACATAATTTTTCTTATTTCTCGCTCTGTTTTCGACTGAAGACGCTAGTGTTGGTTTCAGGTTTCTCCTTGCTTATGTTTTCTACCTCCATCAGATCCAAAATCTCTCGAAATTTCCAATGTTGCCCACCTAAACATAAGTGTCTTCCATTCTCGTTGTTAATTAATTTTTTCGAAGGTTTCGGTTTGTCTTCATTGAGTGGAAACATCAGCTGAATCTTGAATACATTGATGTATGTTAGTCTGATTCCAGTGAAAATTAGCCGATCCAGATGCAAGTTTTACGACGGCAATTTTTTGCATTTACAGGTATTTATTAATTTTAAACTAAAACCGCTAGAGAAGTACTCTTATTTTACACTGTGGACTACGCCAGTAAAACATCGGGAGTCATTTAATTTTTTCACTGCATCTGATTTTCTCTTTTTCGTTTGTTTAACGTATTTTCATAGCCGTTGTGAAGCTGTACATTTCGGTTCAAGTTCGCTTTAATTTGCTGTTTTTTTACATTCCGTCCTATAGAGGAGGACAGTATTGCCATCTCAAGGGTATTATTTCATGTACAAAAGCTTAGTTCTTATATGCAGCACGTAACTAAAGGAACTCCTCCGTAATATATAATTAATTTATGTCGCGATTTTGTGACCACTAGTATTGTGCACTTGTGAGTCCCTATTCCTGCACCAGGTATTGTTTAGGGACGCTCTCTATTTATTGCTTGTAGCTCTTTGAGTTTTGTGTGCTTTACGTTCCTTTTTCTTTATGAGAGTGACACTTGTGTTCTGTATTTTGACTAAATGATACTTGCGTGTGTCTCCAGGCTAGGAGGTTCATGGATAAAACTTGACCTAAAGTATAGAAACTAAGATATACAGATGCTGTTTTTGATGACTTGGATGTGCTTAGCGCACCTAAGTTACTTAGAACAATTTTGTGCTGGTATGAACGCATTGCGTTTGTTTATTGTTGTTCTATATCGCAGTTTGGAAATGGACCTCCACATTAAATTATTACGTTAAATATTTGACAGGGCTGATGAAAAAATGTTATTCTATGTATTGAATAGGTATCAAGTCCCCAGGATGTTTTGACTGGATGACCAACATCTGTAAGATGTGTGCTTACTGTAAACCGTAATCTGAATTGGGTTTAGTTCTCTTGTTTCGCTCGTAAGGATGTATAAAAGATGCAATTTTTGTAGCATCTGTACTAATTAGCATGACGCTATCATCGTTTCTGAGGTTCTTCGAGTTACGAACCACCTAGTTCGCAAAAAATTTACCTGGCTTGAGTAATTAGAGTTGCGTGGCCTTAAGTTTCTGCTCGTAGACTTGTGAGGCACTAAAATATTACGTCCTTCAGCTGATTATTGACTAGTCTTCCATGAGGTTCAACTAGAAGATCGCTGCCATTGGGCAACTTATCCGCATAACCTTACTCACAGTTAAACCAGCTATACTTGTTGCCTGCCTGCCAGAATTTATTTGGGGTTTAGAAGTAAAGCTTTATCTGTTCACTTTTTCATCTTGATCTCTCTCGTAGGGATAGGCCAGTGTATTGCTCAGCTAAGTTTTTGCAGGAGCGTAGTCTATTTTGAGTCTTCTTCTCTCGTTTAACCCTTTAGCGACTAAAAGGACAATTCGGTCGTCTTTCACGGTCTTTGGGAGAATTGTTCTAATAATTAAACAGTGAGCAATATGAGGTTGCTGCTAGGTCTGAACGCGGCGGCATGTTACAGCGTCGTTCTTTTGGCTGCTTGGCTCTCAGCGTGCTTCATTGCATCAGTGTACAGACGGTCTTTGTGAGCTTAGACGTACAAACTATCAAAACAAATTGGTCGCTAAAGAGTTAATTGTATTTCTAGGCTGCTTTTTGGCGAACTGCAACGACTGCGCTTACCGTGCACTTTAAGGCCTGAGGTGTCGCGGGAATTCAACTTTTGCTATGTGGGCCGTAATTCGTTGCTTGCTGTGGTTAAACTTCGAATGTAATAGTATTCTTACCCTCATACATTGAGTGCTACCTTGGAAAAGAAGCCGTGAAATTTTTCTTGTTTACACTTGGGAATAGATTCTACTGTCATGTAGGATTTGTCTCGTTTCCACTTTTTTTCTATAATTGCAGTCATCATTATGCATACGATGTTTTTGCCGAAACCACAATGTTGCAGCTATTTAATTCATTAAGCATTTTTGTTTCTGAGCTTTTTACCGTCACTACTGAAACGTCATGGCGATCAGATGGTGTATCTTCCATGGGTCATTTCTTTTCTCTTGTGTGACGTCACGCAACTAACTCTTCTCACGAGTTATCCGTTTTTGTGTTTTGTTGTTAAAGGCATGAATTGGCTTTTATGTGTTCGACACAATCGTAGCTTCTTAGTTATTCATGTGTGTTCATCTTCCGTCACTGCACCTTGGCATTATATTTAGTTTATAGGTTCGGTTTATGATGGAAATCTTGAAACGTAATCGCTATGAATATTGCGTCAAAGTAGCCTTAATTTATTTCTTTTTGCTTTAATTTCTTCCTGGCAGGCGAGTGGCGACAACGCTTTTAAAATTTAATACTTAAACTACAACGCAATGTCTAATCGTAGTGCGTACGAAATTCATCTCTTGTTGGCCTTTGGATCATGTGCGTCTAAACAAACGTTCTTGCTGTGTGCTGCAGCTAACACGTGACTCGGATGACACGTCTGAGAGTTCTGGTCTTAGCTTTCGATCATTTCGTTGTTAAAGTAAATCTGACGGCGATGTTCGATGTACAGGGTGTCTCAAAAAAATGTACTCACCCTTTAACCGTTGCTAACATGCTGTCTTCTTTGTGTTGTAGGTGTGAGGTTCGAACCTTTGCGAACATGATTCTTTAATCACATTTAATCATGTTCGCAAGGTTCGAACCTCACACCTGCAACACAAAGAAGACAGCATGTTAGCAACGGTTAAAGGGTGAGTTCATTTTTTTGAGACACCCTGCATATTTATAGAAAAACTAACTGATGGAGAGATTCGGTATCAATGGTGTATTCATAATCTCCCATTTCAGTCTGATTAATTACTACATTGTATTTCATTCCTTGATGTTTCACCAAAATTATCGGAGGTATTTTTTTGCAATGTATTAACATTCCGCTGCCGATATTCAAATTTGTACGGACTTAAGCCTTACGTACATATCTCTCATCCAGTCCTCTAATCAGTACTTCAATCTACCTGTGGTAGACGTTCTCCGAACCGCTCTGTCTCTAAACTGATAGACATGTTTTCATCACCCCCAGTTTCATTTTATCAAACTCATATCACACTTCACTTACATCTCATAACTTAAACTAAATGAAACGCTGGACTTAATCATACCCTCATACAAACTTCTTTTCGCACTTATGCCGATTTCCCAGCAGTCGACCGCCAAATATTTAATTTAAAGACGTCCTTGGAACTTCAGTAGGGATGACACTGTAAGATCGATCTGTTTAATTCTTAAATACGTTAAATCGCCGTACAATCTATTTTGTGGTAAAAGTTTCAGTAAAAAATTTCGTTTAGTTTCACGTTATATTAGCCTTCTATTGATAAAACTATGATTCGTTTGTGCTATCTGTTGTGCGTATAACTCGGGGATGTAAAAATTTAGGTAAGACAAAAATTCAAATGAATTTTAAGTGTACATTATCAAACAATCTACAAGCAGTAAATCAGGCCATACTAGAAGGAATCTGTCACGACTTTAAGATGTGGCATTCATATTAGACAGATTTATAGCTGTACCACAAGCGAACTCGAGCAAAAAACAAAAAATGTTTTTCATTTAAAATGTAGACAATTTCCTTGATTTTCAATTGCCAATATCAATAAGATACTATGACATTTTTGCTTTCTTTCCTCTATTACACCTAGCAAAGCGTCAATCATTTTACCTGACCCTGCGCTGTGATTACTATCTGCAAAACCATTCACAGGAACAAACCTTCTAATAAGAAAACTAAACATGCTACGTAATACAGAAGCCTACGTGATCAAAACGCCCCTGGCTTTTTCAATCTAACGGAAGAGAGGAAGTATACCTGTAAGAGCGTGGCTATGCAGGACGCTCGTTTTATAGATGTCCTCCGAATTCACTTCTCGAGCAGGAACATTCTGTAGAGCTCTTCTTCAGTCTCATCTTTGAACTTAGGTACGAAGTTGACAGTGACGACCTCGGTGAAACCTTCGCTCTTCTCCGGCTTCTCGAATTTAGAACTGAAATAGGAATACAAATTTAGACGAACCGCAGGTTCATTTCTGTAAACTTGAATTACGATATTGGCTAAAATTAAAGCAAGATTTTCGTAACTTCAAAGTTCAGTTTAAAGATACCATTTTACAAGCATGCCAAGATTTTCAACAGCTTCCCTTCCTATTTGAGAACACGCCTGCTAGAGAACCGTCAACGTCAAAATCTCATTATGAGGTTTTGGGTAAAAAGGTTATGGCAAGATACGATAATATTTATCATTTCGCCGTTTGTTTCACCACCCGAGCAAAGTAGATTAATATGTAGACTCCGATTGCCTGATTGGTGTAAAACTTCACTTTGTACGCATAGTCAATAGAAGGATCGGAAAAAATTACGGTACCTAACCTCAGTGATACACATACGTACCACTTCGGAGTCAACGTGTTAATCAAAAAAATGTTCTGCTACATAACTTACATTAACGACAACTGGCCCATACACGCCTCGAAACGCGATGTAAACTTGCACCACGGAAGCATGATGCAAATATCCAGAAATCCCAGTATTTATTTGAAAACCTTTTTTTAATGAGACTCTAATAGTAATTAAACAACTATGGACGTTTTCCCCTAAAAAATGTACGTTTTTTCGACTGCCCGTTTACTAGCATGAATGGACTATAATAACTTGATATTTTTCCATTACTTTACTAACACGTCTTGATGGCTTTCTCCCTCAACATTTGGGAACGAAGAAAGGCAAGTCTGTTGGCCAGGTAGAAGTGATAACTCGTCTGCCATACGCCACATGAACTAAAAATACCACCACTGAATCACCAGTCTTCTCAAAACTAACGGGAAGAAATTAGAAGGAACTAAGGGTCCCACTCCACTATGGACTATATAGTCCTAAAAAAAGGACTATGTTCCTAGTTTACTAATAGGCGAAATTAGTGAGGAAGGGAACTAATTTCCTGAACTCTAGAAACTAAAAATTTTTATATTTTCTAATGAGAACAAATCATGCCCACTCGTTTTAGGTCTTTCAACAGCTTACTGAACCAAATATAGTTTCCGTCTTTCATACTATGCATAAAGAAGTAAAAACTGTCAAAGCGCCTCTTATTGACGTACAACAATTTTTAAGCTTAACAAGTTGCCTCCGATTGCCTGATTGGTGTAAAACTTCACTTTGTACACATAGTCACTAGAAGGATCTGAAAAAATTACAAAACCGAACCTAACCTAAGTGTACACATACGTACCACTTCGGAGTCAACGTGTTAACACGTTTGTTGCGATTGCCTGATTGGTGTAAAACTTCACTTTGTACGCATAGTCACTAGAAGGATCTGAAAAAATTACAGAACCTAACCTAAGTGACCCACCGGTGGGTCGCATCGCAACAAACGTGTTAATTATACTACACAAGCGATAGGGTCTACTGCTGTTGACTTACTTGTACATGTTGTAGACCATCTCGCTCACTTTAGGCTTGCTAGGCTCAGTCAGCTCACGAAACTGAAAAGTAACAGGTCTTACATCAGGAAATGAAGGACAGTTCGGCCACCTTCATCGATCTCCCTCTAACTTGTACCGTTTACTCTAACACTAGACAATTAAAAGTAACACAATACGAGTGCACCTTCCAACTAACGGCGAACCCCTAATTATACTTTCCTAGTCTGAGCGAACAGCAAGTATTGGTGTTGGTAAAAAATTAAGGTGTATTTGATACCTGAATCTGCATCCATTGAGGTATAGAGAGCAGTATCTGCACTGACCAGTTTGATAGTGAAATGGATACTCGAAATAGAGTATCGGTATAGGTTGTGGTGCCCACAAATACATTTATAACAATGAATCCCAGGGGGCTTAATTGATATTACTGCATAAATCTGAGTGGCGAAAAGTTAACATTGCTGCGTGAACTATAGTGGGCTTAATTATTATTACTGCATTAATCAAAGGGAAATTAATTAATATTATTTCATAAATCGCAGTCAACTTAATTGATATTATTCTATAAATACCAATGAGCTTAATTAATATTGTCTAAATCCCAATGAGCTTAATTGATAGTACTGAGTAATTCCCAATGGGCTAAATCACTATTAATTGACACGGTTCCTGCCAATGATGGTTAGCACACTGTTTCTCCTTACCAACGGTGTTTTATCGTATTTCTCTAATTAAAAATTTCAAATACTAAACTACTGAAATCGTTACTAAAGCCAAATATTCTCAATTTCTAATAAATAAGAAAAAAAATCATTTTTTCTTATACCGAATATATAAATATATATAACCTAATATTTTTCATGGCAGATGAAATGATCCCGTATCATTGGGAGCGTGTATTAGTGCTGCTTCAACACACTGACAGTTTCACATGCCACCTCATTATAAACATGCTACTTTATAAAGGAATTGCTACGAGTAGCCCCGTACTTGGCAAAATTATATACATTGCTCACTTCAATATAACTCGTAGTTTTGTCACATCAAGCGCCGACTGCGAGGTGACTCGCAGTCGGCAGCTAACGTGTCAATAACCTCCGTTTCTTAGTAACATCTCTGGTGCACATATTTAGATGGTACACTTAATGGATATTGCTGCATAAATCCCAGTAGGCTAAATGAATATTACATAGTAAGGCTCATTTGCTAGTACGTTATAAGATCTTCAGGATACATATTGAAGCGGTGCACTGGACATAACTCTATTACTCTAAGTCCTGTGGGTTAAATTAATACTCTTCTATAAGCTCAGCGGGCCAAATTAACATTACTTCATAACTCCATTAGCCCAGTGGGCTAAATTAATATAACTCCAATTCCCCAATACGCCCAATTAAAATTACTCCATAAATCACAGTGGGCTTAATTATAATTACTTAATAAATTCCAGTTTTTTCATTAGCACTATTCCATAAATCAAGCGAGCTCAATTCCTTCTATACAATGAGCCCTGTTTCTTAATCATTTAGTGATATGATCTCAAGTGTTTATATAGAGGCAGTATATTCATGGAATATGCATATATAATAGAACTATCTTGACGTTGAGGGTATATTTTGACGGAATATAGACATATTGAGGCAATATAGTGATGGAATATGCACATATTGAAGCCAAGTATTGATGAAATATACCTACATATATTGACGGAATACACATATATTGAGCCCGCGTATTGATGGAATATACATATCCTGTATATTGCCCTGCCAGACTTAAGCCTCACCCTGTTGTTGTGCATGGCGTGCATCTTGCTGACGTTGAACACGAAACACCGCACAGGCACAGCGTGGTCTCCAGCTATCTTGACATAGCGTGCCCTTGTGCTGCGGTCAGGGTTAGTGTTGTCTACCACCACGCGTCCGCCACCCTGGTGAAGGACAGAAAACCTTGTGAGAACTTCCTAAATGTTGCAATAAAATTTTCACTGATTGATATATTTCTAAACGTTATTTAAAAGAATTAATTTCCTCCAGACAAGGAAAAGATTCAAAATATTCATTTTAAAACAACCAATAAGTATAAAATGTTTCCTTGTTTGTACGCTCCACATAAAAACTTAGATAAAGGTTTGAAGCTACCCTACACACGCAAGCACTCACCTTGAGTACCTTCTCGACGACAGCTACACACTTCTGCCACGAACCGAGCGTGTCTCTGTTGGCGACGTGATAGCCGTGCTCACTGTGTAGCTGCTCAGACAGCACCGACTTGCCCGAGCCTGGGAACCCTACCAGCACCACCACCTGCGGGTTGCTTTCTGCGTCATTGTTTGTTAGTTAATTACTCTAGCGTGAAGTATTGTCTGTCAGCTAATTGCTCCAGCGTGAAGTATTGTCTGTCAGCTAATTGCTCTAGCGTAAAGTATTGTCTGTCAGCTAATTGCTCTAGCGTGAAGTATTGTCTGTCAGCTAATTGCTCCAGCGTGAAGTATTGTCTGTCAGCTAATTGCTCCAGCGTGAAGTATTGTCTGTCAGCTAATTGCTCTAGCGTGAAGTATTGTCTGTCAGCTAATTGCTCTAGCGTGAAGTATTGTCTGTCAGCTAATTGCTCTAGCGTGAAGTATTGTCTGTCAGCTAATTAATCTTATGTTCAGTAATCAACACAAAACGATCCGAAATGATAAACTGTTCAAGATATTAGGTAGTACATACACATGAAGTATTCATCCATTATTTGTGAAAATAATAGTAATTTTCTAGCGTCAAGAGTTCTGACATTATTTCTTACAGTTCAAAGTTTTACAAAAAATATGCTAGTATTAGTAACTGGAGTGTTTAATAGTTTAATTAACGTTTCATTTCATTTGAACTTGAAGAATGCATGAAGAATCAACAATTGCTCAGTCAAAGAGACGCCCCAAAATCCACGACAGCACAAATAAACATGGACTAGTACCAATAATATGCACGATATAAATTATACAGCTCATTCCTAAATGTCCTATCGCGTCAAAAACTGTACGTGAATGATAAATGATCAACAATAGAACAAACATTTGATTCGTGGAAGTAGACTACTACCATAATGTCAAAGCAAAACACAAAGACTAAAGCAAAACATTGAAGCGCTAAAGCAAAACACAGGGACATTAAAATAAAACACTGAAACGCCATAGTAAAACACAGGGACATTAAAACAAAACACTGTGGGGCTAAAGCAAAACTCAGAGACAGCAAAACAAAACAATGAAGCACTAAAGCAAAACACAAAAACGCCTGCACGAAAACAGACCTCTGAGCCGTCGGCAGGCACTTTGGTAGATGCAGGGGTGAAGAGAGGAGCGTCGGCCGACAGTGCACGAGGATCAAAAGCAGGCATCACCACCTCATCAGGTTTCTTGCCTGTAAAATGTTGTAAATTCAATCCAAGATTTCAAGGAAAATAAAGGTACTTAACAATGTATCTGAAACAAATGAATAAGATATGGATTTTAGCTATCAGTCGGTAAACAGCAGGCACTATAATTATACAGGGTGTCTCAAAAAAATGTAAATGTAACGCACCCTTGATGTGCGTTATCAGCGTTGTCTGGACAATAATGGTCATCAATTCGAACATTTGCGAACATGATTCTTTAATCACATTTGTCTTCTGTATTCGAAGCTATTCTATTTCACTGTATGTTCATAAATAAAGGATCTCGTCATTCGAAGTGTGAGTACATTTTTTTTGAGACACCCTGTATTATTGGTCGACAAGCACTCTGCTCTGATTTTTTATCTGATACAGAACTGATTTTGCTTGATCTCCACTTTATTTTCTCTCTCTAAAAGTATGGGTATGGATGAGGACACTGTACTGTAATTTGGCAGGGACAAACTAATGAGAGCTACTCCGTCCTGTAACAAAGACTCACTCACGACTCAAAAGCAGCCAATGGGCTTGGCTGAGAGCAATCGCTTCAATGGATGCGTGAGAGCATCAGAATTTTATGAAAAGTGTTAAAAATTAAAGGTAAGTTGAATATTATGAATCCCATTACTCCTATTATTTAAGGAATTTATCAATGGAAATTTTCAAAACGGCTTTTGTTTAGAGATAAATCAAGCGTTTTCCAGTCATAGTGTCGACAAACATAACTCCCTCTTCTCCCTACAAAAAGAAGAACACTTCATGGGGTACACAACCAGCACAACCTTCACCACATGCCCAGCACCCTCAAAACGGGCGTTACCTACAGCACACTGACAAACATAATAACTACGACAAACATAATAGCTCTATCTTTTCCCTACGAGAAGAACACTTCATGGGGTACACAAGCAGCACAACCTTCACCACATGCCCAGCACCCTCAAAACGGGCGCTACCTACAGCACACTGACAAACATAATAACTACGACAAACATAACTCCTCCCTACGAAAAGAAGAAACCTTCATGGGGTACACAAGCAGCACAACCTTCACCACATGCCCAGCACCCTCAACCGGGGCGCTGCCTACAGCACACCGACCCAGGAAATGCTGCTCAGGAGTATGGAAGGGCACGCCGAGGTTGATGGCGAAGAGCCTGTCGACGAAGGAATGGTCCTTCTTGCGCACCTTGCGCACCTCAGGACGACCAGCAGCATCGCCTACGTACACGCTCTGTGTACGCTGCACCACCATACCACAGTTGCACTGAAACACGCGCCATGCTTTCAATATAGCACTTGCAGTATTCAATTAAATATAGCAGTCCCAATGAACTGCAAACAGCACCTCAATTCTCACAATAAACTAGAAATAGTGTTTAAACCGTAACAATTAATAGCAAATAGCACTTGAATATCACAATAAACTGCAAACAGCACTCAAATTGTCACAGTTAACTGCAAGTAGCACTAAAATTCTAACTGAAGATTACAAATATCCCATCAATCCTTGCACCAAACTGCATCAAAGAGAAGGCTTCCAAAATACAGGTGAAATATTTGAGCAAGTCCCACTGAGAGACATGTCTGACTTGTCAATACTCAGTACACCTTAGTTCATGACCTAGTCACGTTGTATCATAATTCAATAGTCACCGTTATTTACGATATAATCCTTTTTTAGAATGATTATCTAGTCACCTTAATTTACAATCTGGTCACGTTGCATCACGGGGATCTGATACATTTCGCTTCATGCTAATCAACCTCCAGAAGTAAAACCAAATAAGGTTTACCTCAAGAGTGCTGGTAGAAATCACAAAATCACAAGTACATATATTATTTCGTAAAATTCGACCCCAAAACTATTCGATTAAAATTCATGGAGTCAATCAAATAGTCCAAGAGAGCATAAAAAGTGTTATAACTATTGAAACATGAACCTTGACTGCAGCAACAGATCAAAGGATAATAAAATGTTCTTCACTAACCACATTGCAGCGATACAGCCGTTAAAAAATACACTTATTAGGATCAGCAGTAGAAGACTATATTAAATTTTGGAGCTGACATTCCAGTATCACTAAATTCAAATAATTTTTTCATTTAAATAAACTTTCCAAATAAAGGTAAATGTGAACGACTTGCACAAATACTATACATAGTACAGAATCCAACATCAAAGATCGGACTAGAAACATAAATCTCGCAAGCTTTAACCTTTCAGAAAACAGTTCCATTATTGCTAAAGATATTAGGCATACTTCACCCGTACACACACAGTAAAGTGACACGCTTATGACATAACAAATACTTCGCACACAATAAAATGACACGCTGAAAACACAACAAATACTTCGCACACAATAAAATGACACGCTGAAGACATAACAAATCCTTCGCACACAATAAAATGACACGCTGAAGACATAACAAATACCTCACACACACACAAAGTAAACAACGACGCTGAAGACTTGAAAGAGACATGACGCAGGGGCATGAAGAGCACTTACATGGTCTTCAAAGTAGCTCCACATGAAGGGGAGGGGCTTGCGGAACTTGCTAGAGCGCGTTGACACGAACGCTTGCACGGGCACCCCCAACCTGTCCACGATGCGGCCGATCTTGCCCTGTATGCCTGCCGCTGTCTGTTTTCCAGATCCTGTCAACACACATGTAAACTGTTAACAAAAAAGCAAAGAGGTCACAGCAAGCAAAAAGGTCCCAGCCAGCAAAGAGATCCGAAATAACAAAGAGATTCGAAATAGCAAAGAGGTCCCAGCCAGCAATGAGATCCAAGATAGCAAAGAGGTCCTAGCCAGCAAAGAGATCCGAAATAGCAAAGAGGTCCCAGCCAGCAAAACAATCCCAGCCAGCAAAGAGGTCCCAGCCAGCAAAACAATCCCAGCCAGCAAAAAGGTCTTAGTCAGTATAGGTCTTATCTTGGAGTGGCGCCATGTACACTTCTGACCAGTTTAGGTAAAAGGAATTTACACCTAAAAAATGATACAACATCGATTTAATCGATTTTCCGTCGTTGTTCTCGGCTGGTACAAAATGTTAATTAGTGATAATTTCCCACTTCAAATACAGTACCTCAAGAGCCCAATCCTGAGAATTTTTAAATTACATTCGGTTAGGAAGAATAATTATTAGTCGTCTGAAAAAAAAGAAACTTTGAAGTGAACATTGGTAGAGAATATTTGAATTGCTTACCAACATAAAACTAATTTAGTTAAATGAGTTAATTTCTGAACAAACATATATGAATACATCAGCTATGACATACTAGACTGATATCCCAGTTACAAAGGTTCTAGATGAAATTTTAGACTACACATATTCCACGTATCACTTAAATACTGAAGCGATTGTAACAACAAGCAATCACATTTGATCAGTGTGACCACACATTGACTCTTACCGATCCCTCCCTGGTTCGTGAAGAGCACTATTTTGTAGCCCTGTTGATGCATCTCCTTGAGCTTGCCAGGTACTTCAGAGTAGATGATCTTCCAGTCGTGGTAGTCGGTGGCAAACACGCGGCCAGACTGGGTTGTGATTAGGGTACCGTCGATGTCATAAGCAGCCACCTGCTCGCAAAATTTCAAAATTAATAGATTAATTAAAATAGCTGTTTTTAGCTTTGGATGAATTTGTTGAGTCCTCCAACTTGATGGTCAGGGAGTCCTCTACCCTTATTGTTTGATATTTCTTCACCCTGATGGCTAAGGAAAACAATAGAGCGTTAGGGTAAACAATAGAATTATGGGGTAAGCAATAGAGTTCTGGGGAAAACAATAGAGTGCTGGGATAATAATGAAGTGCTGTGGAAAGTAAAAGCTGTTGGCGTATATAATGGAGTGCTAGAGTAAACAATGGAGTGCTGGGTTTAGAGTAAAGAGGATGCAGAGATTATGAACCATGGAGGTAAAAATTTAGGAGCTTCTTTTACAGAAAATAAATTAATTTAAAGGTTTTTCAAGTAGAAGTCTAACATATTCTTTAGTTCTTCCAGTTGCTTTTAACAAGAAACTCAAACATATCCCCAAAGGAAACAACATAGAAGCTAAAATTAAATCATGAGCAACTTTTTTTGTATGAGAGTAAATTCAGTCACACATGCACAAACCTTTTCAGACCCAGAAGGAAGATCCCCATTGAAGACAAGCAAATCACCTCCTTCAACTGATTTCCAAGAGCCAGAGCTCTTGGCCTTTTTGGCTCCAGGATTGTCTTCCTCATCAGCAGTGGCTTGAGCAGTTCTTTTCTTGCCTGAGGAAGCAGGTCCTTTAACTTGTTTTGACTTGGGCATCTCGTCTTTGGTTGGTAACACGTGGCTCTTAGAAGACAATTGTGGAATTTTGGTGCTGAGCAAACCTTTTTTTGCCTCGGCAGCTTGAGGAATGGGTAATGAGTCAGTTTCCTTTATTAATGAGCTAACAGTTTCAGTATCTCTAACACAAGAACTTTTTGAGTTGTCAAATTTGGATTTGATATTGCTGGAACTGTTTTTAATGTTCTCTCTTTCCTCTGAATGAACAGAATGTGGAGGGTCAAATTCAATTTTGTACTTGTAGCTGCCAGCTAAAACCTGGAAAAAAACAAGAGTCATATTAAAAGAATCATTAACAAATTTAGTTAACAATAAACAATTCACCAAATATTATAAGAATTAATGCCAAAATATTTCTAGTTTTACTTATCAGTCAGCACCACAAATAATAATTATTGGTAAACAGAAAGAAAACATTTTCAGTTAGAAAAAGAAAAAAACTAAAGCAATGTTATTCAAAATAGTAAGAAATAACAGTGGTAATATGTCACATAAAAGGCAATATATTACAGATCTAAAAAGAAAAAGTGAAACATGTCTCCTACACTTTAAACCACACCTATGATTATGAAAAGAAGTCAATAATATGGTTCAGATTGCAAGTGAGAAAAACAACAGGTGGACAATAATAATCCAAGAAAAATTAAAATCTACCTCTAGGATATCCCCATGTTCAGCAACCAATGGTAGTCTCTGCTGAAGAATATTCCCATTGAGTGCAGAAGAATTCCTTCCCAGTTGAGTAACAATGCACTTGAGAGCATGAAGATCACAAGTTATCTCAACTGAAAAAAATAATACAGTGATTAAAAAATATGAATTAGTACAGATTACACAAACAAATTTGTGGGTTGTTACATGGGATCTATAGTTACTTTTTAGTTGTGGGATTTTAAAGTGTTCTGTTACATTCTACTTCAAGGTAAATCATCAGATTATGGCAGAAAGTAGAAAAATAGATGTAGAGCAATAAAACTTAGCAGAAATCTTTCCTGTTTAATTTGATATACTGTTCATATTTCATCATGTTTGCAAACACTGGAGCCAAGATATTGTTATGTCAAAAAATCTACTCCCATGCATTCAAGGCATAAAATAAACAGAAAAATATCCTTTTTATAATTTCTTGTTTTGAATTAAATTTCCTATGCAATGTCTGGTATGCATTTTCACAACACTACAGGGCTTTCAATAACCTTCCATTGTTCCCTCTACTGTGCACAAGAAGTTGCAAAGAAAAACTGAAAAGAACAACAAGTTACAAGCTAGATACAGGACAACACAAATTGTTTGAGATGCATTATAAACATGGAATTATGATCATGGAAATGCAATGCTGTTTTACCTTGATTTCATCTCATTTTCTTGCCAGAGTTCTATTTAATAAATGAAGATACATTACTGATGGGAGCACATGGTACTCTTCAAGGCATCTTTGATGAAGACCAAAGAATAAGTAAAGCCATTGGCAATAATATATAGAAAATTAGTTACATATGTAACACAATCAACAAAAAATGCATTGAACTATGAAGAATAATTTTAACTTTATACTATCATTGGCAATAAAAATACCACCTGCTGTCAACTGGGAAAAAATAGTTTTTGTTGTCCAACATATTTTGTTTTCTCAACTTGCTGACATTCTTAGTCTAGAGTAAAGCTAAACTTCACTTTCATCTAAAATGCACTGAAGATATTCATAGCTTTAAAACTAACTGGAAAAGTATATATAGCAATATTTACTAATAATTTAGCTATGCAGCCTATGTTAAGTTGCGACTATATCAAAGTTAATTAAAATAAAATTCACCTTGTTCTTTTGAGCATCGTTTGTCTTTAATTCTCGTATCTCTTGATCTTCCTATTTTAACTGGGTTACAATCCCACACGGTGAAGTCACAGTGACTTTCTGGATCCAAGCTTCGCAGAACACACCTCATCATTGCAGATTGCTTCGCGTAGTGATGGCAACTGAGTTTGTTTACGCAGAATTACCCTATGATTTATTATTCCTAAATTTTATAAATTAAGATGACTTATGAACAAATAATTGGTGCTACTTAGTCACAGATTATTATTTAAATAATATTTGGTCATATGATTGAATTCATCTGTTGATAATTTAGAATTATTAGTGAAAAACTAGAAAATTAGGGTAGAAAGTTTCAATATTTACCCTACATCTGTTGCCATAGAAACGTAGAGTTGGATTGAACTTAGCAGCAAAGATTTATTTGCGACAAGATTTATTACGATCTGGAAGTACTGTCTTTAAATTTGATTTCATATGTATTTTAAGAAGAGCAACTGTTGACAATGAGCTCAACAGATACTATTCATCATGAGTATTATTTAAAAATAATTTTCAACATAAATTTACCTATATATTAATCGTCAGCTGTCGTATTTTCTCCAATAAGAAGAGGCTATCATAGAAGAGGAATATATATTCAAAAGGAATGACTGTTGGGCTTTAGTTTCAAAAGCCTTGCTACCATTTCATAAAGTACTTATCTTAGTGTCTGTAGTATATGCGAAAAAAACTTTAGCTGACCCATGGAGCATCGAGCTCCAGCAGGAGGTAGGCACTATCAACAAGTGAATAAATAAACTTACGCTCATGTAACACACAGTTCATGTTTTGAGATCAGGTTTTCAATTCTTAATGCTTGCATGCTAGGACTTTAGATTCGTGATGCCCCCAGCGGCTGTTCTCGTTTTGCTGGAAGTAAATACCATTAAATACAGAAAATTAACGCACAGTTTATGGTGTTGATGAGAAATTAAGTGAAGAGGGTATACCAAATAATATAAAGCAGACAAATCGCGTAGATCATCCATACTCTTGGATTGACACATGAATAAAAAAAGTGGCTGAACACCTAATTTCCAATCAAGTTAAGAGAACTGTGTTATTTAATGGCTGCATGGAGCATAACACGCATGTTGAACTAAAAATATCAAACTCAAAATCACTGAGGCTGAAAACAAGGTATGAGTTAGACTACTATCTAATTGTCTAGCCCACTTTATAAACCAAAGACAATAGAGCCGCAATACATCCACACCAGAAGAAATTATAAATTACACATTTCATTGGTTTATAATCTCAATCGCAAAAGGAGGAAAAGACCAAAGATAACTTTGAACACACATTTTCATATATA
>VCRD01002105.1:10447-63135 GCA_006783055.1 Trinorchestia longiramus
TGTAGTGGTGTGGTGCATGTATAACCATGGCTTGCTAACGAAACTTCTACTCCTATTAAAAACTTCAAAAACTATTACTGAGAAACTTCAAGACATCTCAAGCTATGAACTTTTTTCCCGTTAAAATTGCCGCAACTTGGAACCAGCTGCCAGAAAACATCGTTTCTGCTGGCACTGTGAACACATTCAAAAATCGTCTCGATAAATTTTGGATTACGAACCCCCCAGTACTACATCCTACTAACTATGTCCCTAACTCCTTAAGGTTAATGTATGATTGAGATAAATGCTCGTGACATAAACGCCTGTGCGTGAGTGATATGTGTGCACACGACTAAATTGACTTACGTGGTTAAGGTGTACGTGCATGACTGATGGATTTACTTTAGACGGCATGGGACTTCGGTATTGAACCAAGAATGGGCCAAACGGCTCGTTCCTATTGCCTTATTCTATTCTATTCTATTATATTAAAGCTTTGTAATTTTTTCTAACAAGGATCTTTAACAAAATAATTCGAAGGCCAGACGGCTTCACAAAGCAGCTCAATCAAATTCCCTCAGCATTTTCCTCCTTCCAAACCCCCAGAAAAGGAGAAATATTTTTGAGTGTCTCAAAATCTTTCAAAACACCGCTGGAGTTGCATCGTAACTCAAGGCTGCGAATGTAAAGCAAAAATTTTAAAAAATTAAACATTTTACAAAATAAGTTTCTGATGGTGGAGCTTCAACAAGGTCTAAGCTTTTTAACTTTAAAGTATGACTTTAATGATACATAATAATAATAATAATAATAATAATAACAATTTAATCATACATTAATTATCCAAAGGTTCTTTAAGTATATATACATTCCATATATTATATTGAGGAATGAAATATGTGTTCGGAGGGAAAAGTCTGATGTGGGGAAACACAAGCTCAAAATTTGCCCTCAGTTCATCCATATTCAGGACACAAAAGATGTCTAAAACATTCAAACTTAAGACAGGCTTAAGAAAGCTAAGCTTAATCATTCCTCCTTTCCAACACACTTCAAAAATAGATCTCGTTTTCATAAACAAAACTCAGGCATAAGTCTTCAGACTTTGACCTAAATATGAATTTTTTTAAAAGGAAGCTAATTGTTTTCAAATGGAAACCCTGGTGTGAACATTAAAGTATTTTTTTTTTAAAAGCACAAACACATTTCAACTTGAAAAAGCATTCTACGTGGGCAAAAATTTAGAATGTATGCGACTGTGAATTCTTATTTTTCTAAAAAATATTTTCAAAGTTAAGAAGATCGATGAACAGAACAAATAATTATCATTACACTTCAGTATAACTTGCAATCAAACTTCTATACGGTCATGAGTAAATGATTTTCAACCGTACTATTTACAAGCCAATTTCCTTTAATTGAAATTGGATTTCCTTCAAATAAAATAGTTTCCTCTAAATTAAAATTAGTATGAGTGGGTTGTTAAGAAAAGTAATTTAATTTTGTAAAAATTATTAGTATGAACTATTTACATAATTTTGAGCAGACAATGTGTACGTATTTGAGCAAATTTACGATATACATACATATGAAAAACGAAAACAGTTCCTGCTAGGTGAGATAATTTTATCTCATTTTATATGTATATACACTATATATACATATATATATATATATATATATATATATATATATATATATATATATACACTATACATAGTGTGTTTTGACCAAGAATCTTTGACAAAATAATTCCAGGGCCAGACTGCAATAAGATCATATCGTCTTGGCATTTCCTGCATCTAAAACCCCCAGAAAAAGGAAACATCTCTGAAGTTCCGTCACATCTTCCATGCCAGCATACACGCCAAAGAAAAATTCGACGTGTGTATGAGTGATAGTTTGCTCATAAAAAATTTACACTAACCCAAGAAGCAATAAAATCATTTGTGTTGGTATGTAATTGAAGAGTTGATGATGTTTGTTATGTGTCTATATTCCCGCCCGTTTGGAAAACAAAAATTAAAAAATCGATTTCATACCATGACTTCAAGTTGCATAGTTATTCCCGAGACAGGGATCGAGCGTCATGGGATAAATCTAAGGTATTTGGTAGCCATGGTTAAGTAGCTAGCAGAAGCTGCGTTGCGTGTAATCACTCTCATTCTGCAAATATTCTACGTAAGTTACAGGTCAAACTTGATAAAATTTAATTTTAAAAACTTTTATTAAATTATAATACTTCAGATGGGAGTTCTCAATTGTAAATGCAAGGTCTCCGATTAGAAATTCCTAAATAAATTAGTGAGCTATCAAAGTTGTTTTTTCAAATATTTTAGAAGAAAATGAAAACTTGTTTTACTTGGAAACTATTTTAAATATTAATTCATGGAAACCTAATATTCTAATTATTGCAAATCAAGAAAAGCTTGAGGCCTATATAACTACAAGCCATGTATGAGCATTCCATTCTTATTTTGAATGATAATTTTTTGAAAATACTGTCGGAATGTGCAGAAATTCACGATGTGAGATCTACAGGGTGCTGAAAAAGTTCCTTATCGAAATTATGAATTTGGACCATTCGATTCTTATAGAGTTATTTCAACATACCTCTAGTGTAATAATTTTTAAATTATGTCTATTTACAAATTCTAGATTAGTTATCTTTAAAATTTTGCTCCAGAATTTGAAAAATGAGCTAACGTGACGCCATCGTCCAACTTCATCGGGCGAGGAAGTCAAACCCTGAGATTGTTAAGCGCTTAAAAACAGCTAAATCAAGTCTCTGTGATTCAGTTGGATGATTTAAAAATTTGAAACAGAAGATGATCATTTTAGGAGTAAACAGCCTTGAACTGCTAGCACTCCTTAGAAGATCAAGGCCGCAACAGAGAGGGCAAAAAGGAACCCCAAAACAGCGATGAGAAACATGGATAAGGAGATAAATATGAGTGAAAAATCAGTGAGAAAATTATCAGGAAAGATCTCAACATATCTCGTTTCAAAATAAGGAATCGACAACAACTTACTGATCTCCAAAAGCAAAAGCGAAGAGAAAGAGCAAAAGTTCTTCTGAACCTTTTGAAGAGTGGCACGGATGCTAGAGAAGTCATTTTTTCTGATGAAAAACTGTTCACGATAGAAATCCAGTTCAACTCTCAAAATGACAGTGTTTTGGGAATGATTTCAGACGATATCCCTGCCTATTTAAAATCTATTTTCCGTCACAAACCAGCATCGGGCATGGTGTGGGCCGCTATTTGGAAAACCTGGAGATCTCCACCCATTTCTGTGAAACAGGGCGTCAAAGTGAATACGAAATCCTACAGTGAGGATATTTGACACCTGCCCTTGCTGAAATGAAGGAACATTTCAAAAATTAACCTTTCATGTTCCAACAAGATGGCACGCCCTCCCACACTTCAATCAAGACTCAGGAGTGGTGTCGAACTCACTTTCCCATGTTCTGGAGTAAGGAAATGTGGCCTCCTTCATCTCCGGATCTGATCCTTACAAATTTCAGTGTGTGGTCATTATTGGAAAGGGAGGCCTGTTTTTTCCTACACACAAATATTGAAGCTCTAAAGATTTCCCTCAATCGGGATTGGGCCAAAATTCCTCAAGGCAAGCTTCGTGCCTCAGTGGTGGGCTTCAGGACGAAACAAGCTGGTAATTAGAGCCGTAGGGAGCCACATTGAAAAGTGATGATATAGTATGATTCAAGAAGAATATTATAAGTTAAATACCAATTTTGTTTCATTTGTCCAGATATTTATTAAAATATTTAACTTTTTCTAAGATCGGAAATATTCTCCACACCCTGTACAACATTACAGACAAAATAAGAAGTATGTGTTAACTTACCGTACATCGTTTCCAAGAGTAGAGCATAGTTGTAGTTGTCACTATGTTGCTGGTGATGTCAAAAGCCTCTGGCGACTATCCTGTCTTAGAATTTTCGTTGATGAATTGATTTTTTAAAATGTGTCTTTGGAATAAATTATCGGTTTTATCTATATTAAGAACTTTCACTGCTTTAAACTGGCATTAATTTATCTCTACTACTTTTATTTTCCTAAAATTTCAAAATTTTCCGTAACATTCATCAAGAGCTCAGTTATTAAGTAAAACTTATGGCTAAAATCCCTGTTGGAATGAGAACATGCAGGTAATCAAGCATATTTGATCACTTCGGACCAGTCAAATATTCCTTCTTGATATTCTATGACACGCAAGTTCGTTAGTTAAAGTTTACCTTTAAAAAATTGTGGTTTATGCATGCTTGAGCTTTCCTTCACATCGCAGGCGAGGGAATTTAACTACATGCATTATCTCCGATGTTTTTATTCCTAAGGAGAAGTTACGACAGTAAAATGATTAGGAACTTTTTGAGAATTTCAACACTTACTACAATTGAACAACTCCTACGTGATATTAAACAATGAATTAGTACAGAAATAAATGATTAATTCGTGCCTATGAGTTTCTCGCTTCTATCCTAAAATCTTGGTAGTAATTTAGGTAATCGTAAGCTTTTTTAATTTGAACCTAGTTTTCAAGACATATTCCCGCTGGAGAAACCTTTGTTGCTGGGTGGAAATCATTAGAATTTGGTGAACTCAAATGTTTACATTTGGAAATTCAAGAAAACATTTAGGAAATTAGTTCTTTATTTTTGATTCTCCTACTTTTTAAAGTATAATACATAAAGTAAAGAGTGCACTGTATGAGTTAAATCTTTAAACTTTTTCTTTCTGCACCGACTGTCACCAACTAACGTCAAAACTCGGGCGCACACCTTTTTGCGCCCAGAGTATTTACTAGGAGGGCAATTGTGTTAATTACAACGAATGCATATCATTGTAATGAAAATTGCTATTCAGTGGAAATTAATGTTACGTCATGGTAATAAATTACAGTTCATGGTAATCATTGCAACGAAAAGTCAATAGAAACTAAATAAGGAGGTAAATGACAATCAATAAATGGAATGGTAGAACTCGTTTAGAAAAATATCTCCCAAGTATATGAAATTATTCCACATCTTCGTGCACTGTAAAACGCAGACCAATTTTCCCTTGATGGATCTTGCATCCCCCAGACTTTCGCGCTACGAGTTACAGGTAATCCACAGAGCATTTGTTTTAGTTCGCTACATCTGCGACCCCTGGGGATGACAAGTGGGTTTTTGGTGTAATAAAATAGGGGTGGCTCCCCCACGACCACCCTACGATTAGGACAACTCAAAACAAACACGTCCTCTTTCATCGATGAGAGTCGTTCTGCACCGCCCACATGTCGTCCAGCTGCTGAGTGCTAAAACCACCTGGCCAAGTCCCTGGCACCTTCCCAACATCCCTGTTCCACACGCCAGCGTTTGTTTGCATTTACCACAGTACTTTGAGGTCATCTACGTGACTCTTTAGTTCAGAGGTGGCTAACCTTTTGCCTATCATGCGCCACTTGCCCTATAATATAAGATCAGATGCGCCAATTTTACACAAAATCATGAGAGTACATGAGAGTATTAAACATATTAAAAAACATTAATTTATCCCCTCCAGCACAAAGGCAATGCGCCACATTAATCGTTCAATGCGCTGCATGTGGTGCATGCACTGCAGGTTGGTTTAGTTTTCCACTACTGTAGAATGATACATATGTATGTGGTATTCTTTTCACACTTAATTATATCTTAAATACGATTTTCGTACCCTGAATGTGATATATAACTAAATTCAAGAATGTATCCACATAGGGTACCTGACCGATTGCCCGCAGTAGATTACTAAATCAAGTGATGTAATGGATAAGGATTTTATCTTCAAATAATATGATTGTAACGTAGAAACGTAAGCTTTCTGTTTCTTATCGGAAAAAATATAAAGAACAGAACTTTTGATCAAAATTTTCAGTATTTTAGCTTTTCACTCGAGCAAACACGAGAAATATTTGAATCTTCATTAAACCATAATGATCCACTCATGCAGGTATTATAGATTAATTGTACAATTACTATTTACAATCCATATAGTATGTTTAACTTGTACTTTGACGAAGAAGAATTGCGGAACTTTGGAGAGGAGATAATAATAATTGAAAGAAAAAGGTGTTCTATAACACAATTTTAGAAAATAACTAATACTGGAAGACTTTGATGAACGTGATTGGAAAATTATACATGCCAAGTCAATACCAACTAATTTTTTTGTGACAGACATCTACACAGCGATAAAATTGTATTAAGGTACACAATATTACATAGTATACATTGTATACCCATATACATGAGGAGCATGGCAAACTAACAGAAGAAGGAAATCATTATTTCATTATCTAGAAAATATTTAAAAGCTGCCAGTCGATATTGATCAGCTGTTTATGTTTTTAAAACGACGTCAAGCCAAAAATCAACGTTCTAGAATATAATAAATTTTAGGAAATGAATGTAAAGAATTTTTGTAGAATGCTAGAGGTACTGTAAAATAAAGTTTCTGAATTTTCAGGCTTCTAAAAGCAGAAATATTTAAAATAAATTGAAATAGGTGATGCAAGATTATAATGTTAGCAATATCCATACTTAGACTACTCAATACAAAATTGAATTTGATAACCGTAATAAAACAGTCATTTGAGAACTTCAATGAGACTTTTATGCAGAACGATGAACTTTTAGATTTTTAGTTGAGTCATATTTTTCATCCATTCCATAGCCACTGAATAACAGTATCTGCCATTATTGATTAAATTAGGTAAAGTTTGTAACTAAAGCTTAAATTGAATTAATTTTGCCACTACATTAACCATGTGTTGTAAAACAAAAGTAAACACGAAGACTGTGATTTTCAGTCACCTAGGCTGCTGCGTTAGCAAGTTCAAGTTATTTACTTTGAAAATCATGTACTTAAGAAATAATGTGGTTTGAACGTAGAAATAGTAAACCATAATTTTGAATAAATCATCTGCTGAAGGTTTATACTTTAGAGAAAACATATTTGTGCTACACAGGGACAGATGATGGACAAATACGTAGTCTCGTTCGGACACAAACTTTCAGAAGAAGATATCTTTAAAATTACAGTTCATTTTCTGCATTGAAGCTACATTGTTTACTAGGGACGTTATTTTTGCAGCAAAACCTCGAGGAAAACCCGCTAGGTCAGCAGGCATCGTTTGCACTGGGGCTGGTGTAGCGGGTAAGTAAAGTGGTTGCCAAGGTGGCTCGGGAAATTGAAGTGGAATGCCACCCATTGAGAAATTCTGATCCTCTTGTTGCCCAGACGAGAAAACATCAAAATGTAATGTTGGTCTCTCAGCGAGTAGGATTTATTGGTGTTTGCCTTAACCGATCCAACATGACGACATGCGCCGTATTTACGACTTACACCGCTGTGTCTTGATTACTTCAACTTTGGGGCCGTGAAAGCAAAAGATATTACTTGAGAAGTAGGAAGATGTATTGGAGAAATGCTTTACGCACACCTATGGCCAGTAAAAAGTTAACTTTTTCTATAATATTTTTTTCCTTGAGTAACTCTTCTTTATTTTACAATTTTTTTCGGGTTCTCAGCTAAGAGCTTACCTTCAACCTAATCTTAAAATTTAAACTTTTAAATCTACTTTTTTCTAACTCAAAAATTAAATTTTTGTACATGAAAGTAATGAAAATTAAATATTCCGTAAAAATACTATCTTCTTGACAGGTACTAAGTACTCATTGCCTAATATTCCACACGTTATATATCGCTGATATATTTCCTGAGTATGTAATATACAACACGGAGTAAATGACTGTATCTAAAATATCACTAACTCATGAAAATGAGATTTGTTAATGTCAAATGTTCTGGATATTCAGAGCCATTACAATCGAGAAAGTTCGAACATTTAGTTTATTTCTACAATTTCTGAGGCAGTCCATTTTTAACACAGTACTTGCAGAGTATCACAAAATAACATGAACACCAAATCACCACATAATCTATACATATTCGGAAATATTTATTAAAAATGTTAGGCAGTTATATGTTGTTAACGGTTTCTATTCTTCGTGGAATATATTGCCAAAATGTCTGAGTCGTTTCCAATGGAGTATTGCCCTGCTCTCCTATTAAATCAGTATCAAATTGCTTCAGTAATGAATACAGTGAAAAATCTTCTAAAAGCCTCAGCCCGAACAGTCCTTAACAAAGAACAAAAACTACGCAGTAGCCACGCGCTTTCTAGAAAATATTTCTTTGTTCCAGCAATGCGTAGAATTTTATGCTCTTTTGTTATTGTTGTCATTCATGTCAAGAACTGCAGTCTTCCTTGATCAACAGAAAACTATCAAAATAATGAAAATACTCTATAGAGGAGCCAGCCAAAAAACAAAACTGATCTAATCAACTGAACATAACGGGGGTTTCTGAACAGGATTTTTATTTTAAATTGTAAGTCCTAATTGGAAAAACCGTAGTCGTCTTTAATGAACAGAAAACTTACATTATGAACACATTCTACTAAAATGCCAGCTAGAGATAAAATGGCTGAATCAAACGGATCAAATGACGGTTGGATAGAATAATTTAATCCAATGTTAATAACGGGAGCCTCTGATCAGGAGCATGGAAACACTTGCTTGGAACAATTCACGGGGCAGAAAAGGGCCTCTCAGAGCTTAGTTTTTCAATTACCTAGCAGTTATGGACCCGGAAATTCATAAGCCGTCATCAGCAATTCATCACTTGGGGCAAACGGTGGTCATTATGCAGTTGCCCATCAGCTGGTAGTTGGCTGCCTTCTGCTGCCCTGAGCAGCTGAAGAAGGCAGCTTTAGAATCCTCTTAACGAAGTCTGTCATCCAGGCATGATATCATCGATTCTACTTAACCCTGTCAGGTATCAGTTGTTTCTCGCCTGTTAAGTTTTTCCGTCAACTTCCGTTAGAAACTGTAGACGGAGAGAAAATTTCACTTCAGAAACGCAATTCCATTCTTCTTTTACTCAGGTTTTAGAGAGAAAAGTATATTGATTACAGAAGATGATTTTCAGTGCTTATGTTTCAGAGGTTTAGCTGTGGATCGCATAGGAGCTGTTTACCAGAATGCTTTACGATTGTCCAGTTAGTGTTGCAATCTTGGCACTGGTAAAAAAGATTTAGAACTCGTGTACAACCGTGACCAATGTCGACATACATGGTTAATGTCGGCATACGCAACTATTGTTTACAGGCCAGTAGTAAAAAATAGGTTGTATGCCTGGGACAATTATCATTTAACTAACTTACCTCATGATAAATCCCAACAACATTTGCAAATATTTATCCCACAGGAAGCCACTTCAATTGATTGTCCATCCCAGCATATATGAAGATTGATTTCAGTCCAGATTTGATACTGAATCCTGTAATTTTGTCAAAGTTCACGAATAGCGTATGTAAATTAATACATATATTTAACCTCGTTTCTTGTCATGTTTGCAAAAAGACTTTCGATGTTCATCATAATTAGATTTCGTAAACTATGAAACATTTTCATTACAATACACTTTCACAT
Source organism: Trinorchestia longiramus (assembly GCA_006783055.1). Classification (NCBI taxonomy): domain Eukaryota; kingdom Metazoa; phylum Arthropoda; class Malacostraca; order Amphipoda; family Talitridae; genus Trinorchestia; species Trinorchestia longiramus. The sequence goes on from VCRD01002105.1 coordinate 19,968, forward strand.
CACTCTTATTTATACTTCCTTGTTTCATCACTTGAACTAAGCATTTTGTGAACTTACGCTGGGGCTTATCATATACTTCTAAACATGTTTCTTTAACTGGCGTTAGTTTTACTACGATGGAGACAACGCAAAGGGACCAACATTCATTGTCTAATGCAGATTTGGTATTGCGTAACAGGACAAAACTAACATGAGCCTTCAGCGAATTTTCCAACTATTACTGGCGTGTTCTTTTTTATTGTATATTCAAGTAAAAACTAGGAAAAGCAACGATCTTTTTTGATGGTCAGAAACCTATCAACACACATTGAACATATTCTTTTAAGAAGGAACCAAAATCAAAACTTTTGATTACACGTGTGAAAAATTTGTACTAAATATCAGCATGAACTTTAAATTTCACGCGACATCGATTTTTTATAATTTTAGACACCTTTTTACATACCGTGATAATGCTAATAGTAGTAGTACGACTACTACTAGTAATAGTAGTACTGCTACTACTAGTAGTAATAGTAGTACTGCTACTGCTTTTCGGTTTAAGATGCCTACCTCAACCGAATCTGTGTTTGTATAGTGTGGATGTGGTTCTAAAAGATAGTGTACTTTGAAATTGTAACAACTGCCTATGCTGTCCGCCTGAGATCTGTGTTGAATTAACCAAACCCGGGGAAATTTTACATAAAATGGATTTTGTGTTCTAGGACTGAAGAAAATTTAATCCCAGGGTTACCACCAGTAACCCCCTGTTACTGGTTTCCTTGTCCTCATATTAGTAGTCAATTGAACAAAGCGTTATTCAAGTTCATTAGATATTCAAATTTTCAGAAATTTGTTAATCATTTTACTAATAACAAAATTCAATTATAAAATGCAACTTTCCGACGTTTCATACATTTACCTCAGATTGTAAAGCATATTCAAGACTCAAGTACAAAAGCACAAAGATTTAGGAACTTTGGGAGGTTCAAGTACGATACAAAAAAGAAATTACACTCACATTCTAACTAATGTAGAAATAATACTGATGCTACAAGAGACATCATTCAATAATTATTCATACGCATATACTCAAAATGACAAGGAGGGCTAAAATTGCGCTACCCAAACGCATGTTCATGTCACCGAACAAAGAGACACAATGGCTGATCAGGAGGACAGTTCCAATAATCTAGGTTGCAGTTCTATTACATGGTTTGAGAGCAAAAAATCGACAGTATATTTACGTCAATGTGACTGTAATTTTTACAGTGTACTTTTCGAAGTGCGACATCTTTTATGTTCTTGATTAAGTTCATTGAGTTTTAAATACATTTCTTTTAAATTTATATATCGAAACGAAGTATTTAATTGAACAGCAAGGTCTGATAACTTAAACCTTTCTTGATTAGTAGTATTTAGAGGTAAATGTAACATTTATTAAGAAATAGTATTACAGAAAGTCGGTGTAGTTTCGATTATTTCAAACCTAGGTACATCGATTACGTTCTTATGTCAAGATAATAGGTTCTTAGGTTCATATATTAGGTTCTTAAATTCATATAATAGGTTCTTAGGTTCATACATCAGGTTCTTGATTAAGTTCATAACAGTCTTTCTTGATTAGGTTCATCCAGTAACATATTTATTCTAAAACACTATCAGAGAACGTCCGTGTAGACCGTCGACCCCAATCTCTGTCTGCTCCTTCTGAGGTGGCAGGGGCGGCACGAGCTGCTGGAGCATCTGATAAACAGACGCCCTTTAGCTGAGGGAACAGAACTCATCAATATGCCTTAGCACCTGGCCTCTCTCAGTCACGAACTGTGACCATCTCAGTCAGCACACCCCTCCCAGCAGCTTGTAGTGTTCATCTCTCTAAATAATGGCAAAAATTAGCATTGACGAGCCCCTTCTCTCATCCACCTACTGTCGACGAGGTAATATGTATAGATCTGCCATAGACTTGTCCGATGAGCCTTTATTTTTATGTAGAATGCTTCTGAGGGAGATTGATACGTCCGGTGTCCTCATTATGAAATTTCAATACTCATAATAGAGGCATTTATATAAATATTTAAGATCGATACGTGATGTGTCATCTCACCGAAAACCGTCCTAGATAACTGAGAAGTAATAACTATTGATGTCTTATGTAGACTGTTATAGCCTTTAGTAATTTAACATGATTTATTCAGCTCAAAATTCGTTCATTACCGAGTTTTTAAATTCAAAATATGGAAATTGTAATTATACCCAAATGTTAACGTATAAAATTGGGTTGCGTAGCTTAATAGGTATTTTAAAATTTAAATTGCTAGATATTTTTCTTTCTAGGTATTTCTTTGCTAGACGTTTAGCAGTTAACTGTTAGGCAATGGTACGATTTTAATTAGATATTTTCCATTTCCTAACTAGATATTCATCAGATCTTTATTGGATATTTTGAATTTGCTTTCTATATGTTTGAAAATGAACAAGAAATATCGATAAAAATTCGATTATTGTTTCAATTTTTATGTATTCAAATATTCGCCCGAACTTAAGCACCTTCGTAAAAAGAAATTATTAAACACTGTAAAAATAACTTGAAACCTGTAACTTAGCCTTTAGGTCATGTCAACGAAGATCTTATTTACATATGTATTACCAACCCACAAACATGTAGCTTTCTATGTATAAACCTCAATAAAAAATAATTAGTTGGACAAACCGTCACTTACAATATTCTGGAATTCACTTCTGCTATTTTGTTAATTTTAATCGACGTGTGTATGTATAAAAATTTTTGAATAAAAACCAGTAGCCAGTTTTCAAACCTTACAGTTGCCTAAAAATAATGAATCTTTGCGTTTTCTAATTCTGCTCAGAAAATAACGGAAAAGTTAATTGCAAGAGAGCCTCTGTCAAATGGATAAAAAGCCAAAAAAGAGCTGTATTTTAACTAAGCCAACATGGTCTTGAAAATTATACTGGGTTTTGAGGAGCATGGGGCTGTATTATTCGGAAAAACTATTCACATTATTCCTCTACATGTTGTATTTATGTTGAATTGCTTCTGTTGTGTCCGATACCTAGCCTGGCAATCGTGATTATAAGCCTGGCAATTCCTGACGTGACAATCACGATTACATTCCTTTATAAAGCAACAGGAAGATTTTTGTGATGACAATATTATTCTGTTTAGAAATTATAGAAATGATGTTGATGAATACAAGAACACGGATGATATCATCATCAGTATCTACACCTGCAGAGATGGTAGTAATATTGTAAATAAAAACTGCAGAGAGGGTAACAATATCAGAAGCAACACCTACACAAATGAAATCAGTATTGATACCAATACTCAAGTTGACAATAGTTATTCTACCTAGTTATTATGATGATAACATCAATAACTACTTAAAAGCATCAGTAACTACGATATTTAGCCTCAGTATAAAATACAGTTTAGCTCATATTATTTCCTATAGGTATGATAGTGAACTAAATATGTATTTCTTTTTCCACCTCCCTGACAAAGTAGGAAAGCTAATTTTCGTCACAAGTCTTACCGATTCGTTTACTTTACTAAAAGTAATGATTTGTCAGTGATCTTATCAGGGAATTTTTTTTTCAACACTTAACTCTAAAAAATAGAATAGAATAGAATGAGGCTATAGGAACGAGCCTTCTGGCCCATTCTTGGGTCGGATAATTACTTCGATAATTATTCGGATGTTTACCCAAGTCCCATGCCGTATTTCTAGCCGCGTCAACCATGTCGGCAGCGGGATTCGAACCCGGGTCTTCCCGCTCGAAAGCAGATTCGCTCACCAGTCGACCAAGCTGGTGATGGCGTGGCAGAATAAATAGTATACATCGTGGCAGAATAATTGCATATTTAAACAACTCGTATGAACTTTATTACGCATTTAAAAACCTCAGTACTGGCTTTGAAGGCTGAAGTCATTTTACGCAATTATTAATTTAATTAACTGCAATAGCATAATATAGTTAATAATTAGGCATGCATATGAATGTTATTATGGTTTCTTTGACATAAAAGTATAAGAATCACTTATTTTCAAAGAACATAAACATTCAAAGCTATGCCACGATGTGTGCTATTTCTTCAAGTTCTGTTTTTCTTGTGCAGTTCCTAAATCTTCACAAAATCCCTCTACCCGCTAATACTTACATAAAAAGAACACGAAATTATTGAAAACGATTTTTTCAACCCATGAAAGCTTCTGCAGCAACGTCGATCGATTACTCCTAAGCATCAAAACCTTTTCTATTATTTCTGTCCCGTATTCTTGATGTTAACAACATTGGGAATTACTCTCTTTCCATAGATATTATTGATGTAATATTTTCAGCCACGACCGCTTTCTTCTTCCAATGATTCATTACATCACTCGAGGATATCGTTCCTAACGTTAAAAATTCATGCAATTTCTTCTTGTGTCTTCTTAAAACTTCGTAATGACATAAGTAATTCTTACCAACAAATATGTGAAGTTTTCTAAAAAAGTTATTGCTACGTCATTCCAAGTAGTCAGTGGCATCCACAAACACTCATAAAGTAATTTTAAAAGTTGTTGCTACTCATTGGGACTCATTGGTTCGATCCACGCAATCCTTATCCCTAAAAGCACGCGTGAAGTTATTGCAGGTAGTCATTGTAACACGAAAAGGAACATGAAGCCATTTCTAAAAATCATTGCTCCCTATAATGACTCATTTAGTCCAGTCCTTGTCACACAAAAGCACTCAAAAAGTCATTTCAAGCAGTCACTGTCACTTAAAACTACTCGTGAAGTCACTCCTATCTCTCTGAGGTAGCATCTTTGTGTTGTAAGTTGACTTACCCACTCCTGGAGTCAGAAGTACCCGTAAGTGCAGGCACGTGTATCGTCGTGGCACATGCTCATAAACATGCCGTGTCTCTCGTAACAGATGTTCCAGAAGCATCTTCGGCTAGAGCCTCCAACTGGCGGCAATTCTTCAAGAGCCATCAAATTAGAAGCCTCACGGTAAGCACTGAGGTGTTTAGGCACCTACCCCTTGACTTAATGAGCAAAAATAAGAAGAACAAATGGTAGAGTTAGTAGACCTGGGTATTGCTGGTTTCTCAACCTGTGTAGAAGCTACACCCTGTGTGGTGTTTGAAGTGAAATCTGCATTTTGTGCATTTTATGTAGTAATACTATGAGAATGTTCACTTTGGGCATATGAGAGAATCTTATTTTCTTTATAAGAACGTGTTAATCGAAATAACTAGCTTAAATCATCATGTTATTGGTCTGATGATTAATGAAGAGTTTGAGTTTGGTATGAACATAAAATAGCACTGAAAACACAATGAAATTATGGAATATCATAAGTAAATTATGGTTAACTAATAAGAGATTTGAATAATAAGAGTTTAGAGGTATTGGAGAAAGAGAGTTCACTTCCATAAATATTCAAATGCAAATATTTTTGTAAAATATGCACGGTACATTTATGAAACAAAGAGTAAAAAGAAATTCACTGAACTAAACATTTTACCTCGGAAAGGCAAGACAAATCGAGCCCTTTTCCACACAGAGACCTACTCAATAATCAAGATTTATGTATTCGTATTACTTAATGTAAAGTGATACTCAGAAAACTTTGATGGCTAATTTTGGCCTTGTAGGTATTCTGAGGGAGTTTGTTTGCAACTTATTTCTGAATGATCCTAAAGAAAGCTCTAGGGCTTTTGCAGACTACACATCGGTGTTGACAATAGATGTGCGGTGCCAATACATTGAAGACACAACATTAATGTATTTGAATCTGTGATCCTAAGGAACACTTTTAGTAAAGAATGCCTGGTCTGGTATTTAAATGAGTCAAGCTTTTCACAACCAGAAGGATTAACTCGAAAAATTTGCAAGTTACTGATGAAATTTCACTAAACATACGAGTGTTCCAGCAAACTGCCGTTCATGTACATAAATTCCCCAGTAGCAAGCAACTGAAATGCAAGACCAGGCTTCCAGAAAACTAGCTTCCAGAATTAGAGCTTCTATCTCCTAACCGACGTATTTTTTAAAGTGTATGATGCTCCTTGCTCAGCAATAAAACGTGACTGAGCAAAGTTCATCATCTTGGCATCCCATAATTAAGAGATCTAATGCCGTGCATCTTTTTTTCTGCCCGCTCGATTGCCGTTGCGCCAGCTGCGGTGCCAGCTGTTCTGCTTCTCAATGGACGAAAAAAACTAATTTTTCATTACAATTCATTCATTAAAATTTAATGTACAGTCCCATTAAGACGCAATCGTCGTTACTTGGCATAATTTTTGAATTTTGGAGGTTGTGGAAGCCTGCAGCGGTTGTTGGATTAGCGGTTACTTTGTGTTAGGATATGATAGTTAGTTCGGAATGTTTTATTCGCAGCGGCACCAGCTGATAGTGCGCTAGTTTACAATTTTAAATTATCTCAGATTTTCTTTCTTTATCATATGGATTTTCATGTCATTATTAAAACAAAAAAAAATTATGGGAAAAAATTACAGTTGCACTGCATTTATAATGCAGTGCAACCGTAGAATTAAGTACAACGAATAAAAAAAGTAAAAGAGCCTTATACGCTCAGAACAGAAAACGATTCTGCATATTTTAATCCCCAATAAATAAATGCCGAATTTAAAACACGAAACATCAGTTAAAATTTTCCGGGGGAAATATGTTTAAAATTAGATTAAATTGAATTCAATATTTCGAACATATGCCTCTATACGAGTATGTTATTCTTCCTGATCTTTGATTTGGGATCAAAATGTAACAAATGAATACATTCTACACATTCAGACAAACTCGATATCACACATCTTATGAAAGTATGTTAAAACAAGACCAAATCGTAAACCATTAGTGCTATAAGATAAAGTACTCTCAATCTTACGACATTCCTTGTCGTTGGACGGGAGGCTATCAAACCTAACCTCACAATGAATCACCGAGCGTATTCCTCTCTTTTACCCTGAACAAGAAATTTAATTTCATCCTCTATAATTTCCGTACATGAACCCGAAAGTCCCATCTGCCACCCAGGCGCGGGCGGCCTCATGATTTTGTTATTTTGTAATTTTTTAAGCAGCGTTGGCACGGGCGAGGGAGAGATGGATGGTCCGTACACGATGCTGCTGCTACCTCTACGACGACCGGAGACCAGACATCTTTTCTTTCACTAGGGTTGGTTTAAAATGAGAAATAATGTCTCCCAGCTTTTTAGATGTAACATTCCTAATTAAGTATACATCAATATTCTTTTTTTAATTTCTCGCTCACAGTGAATCAAGAACGTTCATTTCAATTGATTGTCCGATACCTTAACAGTCATGGTTAAATAGTGATGAAATGAACGATCAAAGTAATCAATAACTCTTTCATCAAGCTTACTTTGAAAATTTCTTTCGGAAATTATAATTTTTTCATAATGAACTATCATACAATGCTAGAAATATTAGATAATGAGAGAAACGTTTGAATCAAATTTCGCAAATTACAAGACTTATTGATCATCCTACAATATTCCTAACTTGAATTTACCAGACTACTGTTCTATCACAAGTTATGGATTAGGCCATTACAATCATACAAAAGTTCGACTGTCATCATTAAGTTAAAGTTTCCTAATTGTATTGATGAAACCAATTCACATTTTCCTTCTATAAAAGATAGTACATTAATTGGACGATATCCAGCTTTGATTGGACTCACACGCCGCCCTTTGGAGAACTGATCTCGCAAAGAACAAGGCTTCCTTGATAATAAATATCCTCTTTTCCCATAGCATCGTCGGTCGGTCGGCAGAAAGAAGGTATCACTCACGAACCATCTCTCTGTGTTTACATTCGCTTTCAGCTGACTAACCAGAAGGGTTTTAATTGCAATTCGCCTCATCATTGAAGTGATTATATGCTGGTCATGGTATTCATTGTGACGAAGGTGTATTTGCATAATATCTTTGTCCATCGCCGTGGTGGTCAAAACACCGAGACCCAATCACTTGGTTAGGCTGCACCTGCCTTCCAAATCTTCGAGCTGACCGCAGGCAGATGCTCTATACCTTCAGAAGGCAGTTCTTTGCTTCTCCAGGTCTTCTGAGTGTCAGATAATCTGGAGAATAAAACCTTGAAGTCACTTAAAAACTTGTGAGTTATTCTACACGCAGCCACCACTTCTAGTGCTCGAGATTGTTGAGATTACAATTAAAGCGAGAATAAATATTAGAAACCTAGGAAAGTTGAACTATCAACAGTAATTAGATTGATTTATTAGCGATTTTTTGAGGTTCAATAAAAACTTCTCTTGAATTTCAACCTGCATAAGATGCAATATTTTCTTCAGGCTCTGTAATTACTCGATAACTTTTTCGCTTTTGTTTAAGCTGGAAGATTTCAATTAGTTAGTTTTAGGCTTCACTCAAGTACTACCTCAGTATTTAATATTTTCTGTTAGAATAGAATAGAATAGAATAAGGCAATAGGAACGAGCCGTTTGGCCCATTCTTGGTTCAATACCGAAGTCCCATGCCGTCTAAAAGTAAATCCATCAGTCATGCACGTACACCTTAACCACGTAAGTCAATTTAGTCGTGTGCACACATATCACTCACGCACAGGCGTTTATGTCACGAGCATTTATCTCAATCACACATTAACCTTAAGGGGTTAGGGACATAGTTATTATTATTATTAACAAAACAAAATTCGTGATGGAAAAGAAGTAGATAAGGCAAAATTACTGTAAATTAAATTGACCTATCGATGATACTTTTTCAATAAATTTCATAACCCAAAGCGCATTTTGACAAAAACAGACACTAAATGCCAAACCTCAGCGTAAATGAAATCATCAATTACATTAATCAATTTTCTGACCCACATGCTGATCATTATACAAAAGCTCTAGAAATGTTTTTTATTTTATTCTGTAAAAATTTAAAGAAGTAAGAGCTCCTTGACATCTGGTCAAGACACTATGCAGGAAGTGACAGCATTTGGGGCTTATTTTCAGTTAACATAAATAAAAGTGACTTTAGTTCCGTTCAATCGGGACCCATTTTCTCGTTGTATATCAAAGTTAGAATTATTGGAAACTATTTACTTGTTTGGTTAGGTTAGGTTGGATGTATTGAATTTTTAAGCAGCTCAAGTGAAAATTAGTATTTTTTTTTAGTTTCAGACATGTTGATGAGCGCTAATTTTAAAATTATTGTAAACACATAAAATAATAAAATGAAAGGTGGGTAAAGCTGAAGATAATTATAGATATCGTTTTGTAATCAGAATAAGAAAAAATAATTTTCCCTTTTAAGATTCCAAAACGACAACAACTTTTGACAATTAGGTGTACACTCAGTTTTTTTATGCGAGAAAATCAAGTATTTCATTTTTCTGGCTTGATTTTAATGCCAGGTACATATGCTGTGGGACCTCCATTAATGCTTCGTCAGCAACCAGGTACTACTAACAATAGTATTTAGACCTCCATTTATGGTCACTCGTTAGTACTTAGTTACTACTGACGATACTATGAGTGTTAAATCACCATCAAATGTCACTGAATCCCGAAGTGCCAATTATAGCACCTTACCTTGGCCAATAGCCGGCTAATCCTCGGCTTCGAAAATTCTCTTTGAAACTTAAGGCTAAAAATCTGGATGAGCATAAAAAAACCGTGAATAAATGTAAGGACACTAGAAAGCTTCCCGTGAAAGATTGGAATGATCGTGAAAAAAACTCTGGCACATAAACCGTAAAAAATTGTCTGGGAGTAGAAGGAAGTAGATCAAATGTGGGTGTCATTACACAGACATTACACAGGTGTATTTCTTACCCTAAATTTAGCGTTAATATTGGTGTTATACCTGTTGTACAACACGGACTGCGTAGTCGGCTTCATAGCTGTATTTTGACAGTATTTTTTGTACCTAGGAAATAAGTTTGGAGAAGTTATAAGTTCTACAACCAGCCTGCTTCAGGACATTTTTGGTATCAAGGATACAAGCTCGTTGAGGTAAATACTTGTACGACTGATCAGGTTCAAGGCACAACTAGCAGTATTTTCAGTATATAGGATAAAAACTCATTGAAATTAACACTCGTATCTGCGAAATAAGAGTACATAAAGTCTGTAAAGAAACAATGAAGAATAAAAAATAACGCTGTATGAGCATTTTGAAAGTAAAAACCCATTTTGTATTCTTTACGTTAATTTACTTTTATTAAACCTACAAAGGTATCAGATCCTTTACTGCACTTGTATTCTGCCACCTAGGTTTTCATTAAACGTCGTCCACCTCTCCAACAGGTACAAAGAAACTTTTGACATACACAGATATGGAAACAATTAGTTTACCGTCGTTTTGCAAGTGGTATTACATATCTAATGAATTATAAAACACTGTGTGTACATCACAAATAGTATATCATCAAATCACGAGGTGACATATTTCATCTGCTAGGTATGTGTCGAAGTATATATGTATTATCTACACCGTCATGAGAATTACATCAGTTTCTTTCATCAAAATACACGGGATGGGCCACAGTCTTCTCTTTGTTTCTCAAGTCGATTTGTATTTAAAACTTTAACATGTGGCCCTCGTCTAGTTACTCGCGGTTCAAACACAGTTAAAAATTATAGCAAATACAGGGTGGCACGTAAGTAAAACCCCCTTTTTGAAAAATTTGTATTTAAATTATGAATTTATTCCATATTTGATTAATAATTAAACTTCAAGATCTTCTCTATCGTTTACAATTATCCAAATTACTTTACCTCTCACATTTTTTTGTTAATTATTTTCCTTATGCACCACCCTGTACAAAATAACAAGAAAGTTATTCCTATGGCAAATTTTTTTTCAACAAGGAAAAGTGAAATAATAAATGATTTTGTATGTATTCATGCATGACTCTTGCTTGAGTTATAGCTCAGTTAAATGTCAAGGAAAAATTACATGCATTCCATAACTAATGCAGGAATAAGTGCCTGTATTTTAGGGTAATTACTTAAATGCAAACAATAATAAAACAAATACAATCAGTTTAATAAATTAATTTAATTTCCATTCTCTTAACTGAAAAATGATTTACTTCTTCGCTATTTTTCTTTTCCCACTTTCTTGCTCTTTGTCTCTCTGTGTGTCTTTCTCTCTTTCTTTCTTCCTTCTTTTCCCTTCCGGTCTTTTTCCGATTTTCATATTGTCTTTCTGGTGAGCCTGAAACCATTTCGAAAAGAACAACCTGAAGCTTAAGACCTGAGAACAATCTCTTCTCTGACCACTTGACTGAAGTGGAATTCTTGAGTGCCGAGTGGAGACAAACGCAAGTCGAGCAGGTACAGAGGATTAGTTCAAGCAACACGGTTTTCTCGGAGGAGACACTTTACAAAAGTCACGCTCTTCATTCAACGGCAAGAGGTGGTATTTTCCAGATCTACACAATTAGAAACAACCAGGAAAAAATGGCAAGCTCTGCAGTAGTTTTTGGGAAAATTTAGAAATGATTTGAGTTACAATGAGGTATCTAAACTTTTTTTGTGTGAATGTTCTTACTACGTCGTAGTACGTACAGGTGTACTATCAAAAGTACAGGTAAACTTGTAGATAAGAGTAGACTGGCCATAACGTTGGAAATACAGGTAGATGCTATGACTGTGTTACCATGTGTAAACTTGTCCCTATAAAAATACTGACAGACTTGCCATGAATGTTGCAGATACTAATAAACTTGTTACGACACCGTAAAGATTTTTAAACTTTTCATGTTATAGAAAATGCAAGTTAACATGCCTTGAGTTGTGAAACGTACTGGTCAACTTGCCATGACTATAATTCCTTTAAAATCGGCAAAATATGAATTAAAACACGCTGAGTTTGGTGAAATCGACTGAAACATAACAAGAACTTTTGCTTGTTTAATACTCGATCAAAAAATTACAAGGATATTAGAATATGAAAACAAAAACCAGTCGTTTGGTCCATTCTTAGATTGCTACTCAAGTTCCAAGCTATGTATATACTCAAGTCGCTTGTCGTGTACCCAAGTCCCATTTCGTATAACCAAGTCCCAAAGAGAAGCACTGCTATCGATTTGAAATCTTTATCCTCAAAACAAGAAAAACATTTGGCTACAACCAATTTCTAGCCCACATTCAATCCAGTTGGAAAACATAAGAAGTAGTTTCTTGTACATACTGACCCTCCATGCATGCTCACTAGGCTTATTTACGAAACGTTGGAATTCCAAACGTTCTTAGGATGATAGCTTTCCGTCACACCTGTTTATAACACCTGCAGGGCATATACATTTTTGACCATTTTTTCTTCACCTTCTCTCTAAAGCTGACCGAAAAGTGACCAAATCTAACGAATCTAATGACTATACGTGACTTTGGGCTATAGTTAACGCCTTTGACTTGATATATACAAGTCAAACCTGTTGACTTCTATGTAACCATACCTGACCTGCCTGTTATATATATATATATATATATATATATATATATATATATATATATATATATATATATATATATGTATATATATATATACTATTCTTCTAGTTACCTGCCTGTCTATCTTCAGTAATCCAGCAGGAGTATTTGTTTGCTGTTTACGCTATCGGAGATAACATGTGCATCGAAAACTCAATTTAAATACCGCAATTCGAAGTCTTGATTTTGTGCAGGTCGTGCTGTACAACAGAATTTTGACCACACATAAATAACACATGAAAAACTTCAAGTTTTACTCATAAAATACGCACCTGTTTCTACTCAGATCTGTAGATGCACTGATGAGTGAAAATAGACCACATTCTAGAAGAGCGATTGTCATAAGTGGAACATTTATGGTGCCATTGGGGAAAGAATTATTTACGCCCCTACCTCCCTGTGACCACAACCTCTCACCTCCTGCGCTTTGATACACCGACTGGTTACTTGCTCTATTGTATGTTAAGGCAAAACATATTAGCAGGAGTGATCACAATGAGATTAGATTTTTGAACAAAAAGGCAATAAGAACGACTTGGTAAAAATATCATTAGAAAAATAATTTAATATGTTTAAAGCTCGCTCTCAAAAGTACCCGTGGAAGATGAATAATTAAAATCATACTTAAATACACCACTAAAAGTTCTTTTAGGTGCTAGAACATAAAAAATACCAAATTATTAACCCACACTTGAAATATTTACGTACTAGATAGTTCCTGTGCGAATTCTATGATATGAAAGTGATAAAATTAAGGATTTTTCGATCCTTAGGTGCGCTATAAGTTTGATCAAATTCGGCTAAATTAAAATTATTATGAAGACGAATATATTAAAGAATTACGACGCATTACTGCGTTTTAGATCAATATTTTTCATATATATGTATTTATGGAGAGAGATATGTGTAAAGAGAAAGACGGAGATGGAAATACTCTGTGTATTATATATGTAGATTTTTAAATAAATTTCTTTATTTCTTATATTTGCCAGTGGACACTGCTTTCTCGAAATAGTGTCAATATTGAAGAGAAAGAAGGCCAATAATGGAAAAAATCACGTATATAATAGTAACCTGGCATTTTTGGTATTCATAATACAATGGTCACAATGTATGTATACCTGTTCTATTAAGAAGTCAATACTTGGCATAAGATGAACACTTTATTTCAGCTTCTTAATAATGTCTTGTTTCCAATTTATTTTTCCTTTCTAGTTCAGCAGTGAAAACGACAGAAAATAAACTTATTTATCGATAAAAATAATGCAAAACGGCTTATATTATACAGTACAAATAAAACTACAGAAATTCATTGTAAGAGAGTGTGCTCTCGCCCTTACACTAAGGGAAAGTACAAAAATATGAATGTAGAACGGTCGTACAATATAAAATGAATAATATAAGATTTAGTTTAAAATTCCGAACATGTCGTATGATTTATTTGTGTATCGCTTCTAATGCTAAAATGCAGCGAAAAAAATTACTTCAGTTCAACACTGTACAGGAGAGCTGTAGCGTCCTCAGACTGGTAATATCTGTAGTCTTATTGCTCTCAAATAAATATTCTACCTCTGTAAAATTTTCTAAAACTTTGTAAAACGCTTTGTAAATCTTTGTAAAACAGTGTTAAAATTTACGCGCCTTTTAAAGCTCTGTAAAACTTTATAAAACTATGTGAAACTTTGTATAATTATGTAAAGTTATTAAAACTTTGTAAAACTTTGAAAACTTTGTACAACATTACACAACTAGTTTCTGTAATCAAATTCACTCAGGAGTTAAATTTGAAATTAATTGAAGTTAATTGAAGTTAATTTGATTTTTTAGATAAAGAAACGATTACTTTTTCATATAAAATGTAGCATGTAGCCCGAAAAAATGTCTCATTATTGAGCACTGATATTTCAGTTTGAAATTATTCATACATACTAATATTTTTATTGCTATTATACCATTTAATTTTTCATAATAATGAAACAAATCATGAATAAAAATGGTAAAAACATCCATACATGAAAATAAAATCGGAGTAATCAAGTAACAGGGGACATTTTTTAGGCACCGTGTAGAGGACAGAATTTTGAGATGAAAAACATATCAAAAGTTTTTAACCATATTTTTACAAGCTCATAAAAAAGTTCTATTGGGGAAATTGAGGCTCCTTCGCTTGTTCAATCTTTTTATTGTACATATATCCTGACACATTTTATTAAAAAAATTGAGGCTCTGAACGTCATACCGAAAAGTTTTGTATATTTCTCATCTATTTTGTCTATATTGGAATACATTTATTTTAATCCATATATCCAACTCAGATATTGTAAGAAAACCCTTCGAAAATGAGGATCAAGCTGTGAAGTGTAGACAAATAATTAAAAGCCTAACCAATTATTTATTATAGACCATTTCCTGGTCTAAAATAATTTATTCGATATGAATGATTTCGAAAATAGTTAGAATAGTCACCGTTGCCTGAAGATTGACTATGTCCTGTATTTGTACAACTGTAAGCACAACACCTAATTTATTTGTCTATACTTTTAGGTCAGCGTATTTTATGCAGGTATTACAGGTTATGACGCCCCATTTTAGAAACGTGTATTGATACCAATTCCTACTTTCATCATTTGTAATGCTTTAGAAAAAATGAACATTTTGATCTGTCAGGTTATAAGGAAAAGTTTGTGACTGTTTTGTGATCTGAATGTACCGAAAAGAAATACAAAAGAAATAACCCAAGATACGCATTTTAAAAATTCCGATTTCAAAAGTCTCAGTTTTCGAAGAAATTTGTTTCCATAGTGCTTAGTGTCCCTAATCGCTGGAGAATGAGAACCACAAACCAAGAAGAAAAAAACAGAATTTTTTTGCTTTTGCCTTTCTCTCACCATGAGAGTAAACGGCTTATGTATTTATCAATTGTCTCAAGAATAATGCAGAGGTACGAACGAGCCTTCATTTCCCAGATCCAGAGGATTACTTGTCCTATGAGTCAAGTGTTATGCTGCCGTGCTCTGGATTATCTGCTTAAACAAATTCTTTGGAACAAGAATTATCCACGACTACAACTTTAATTCAAACAACTAAACACTAAGATGTTACTCAAAATAAGAAAAAAACAAAGCATGAATGACACATTCACTTTTTGGCAATTAATGACACCTAGCAGTCCAATTGACTTTTTTTCCTAAGAATCTTGAATCAAACAAATTCTTCAATGCCTTTCGTGTTGAATTGAATGTTTTGAGTAGTTTTTCGACCTTGCGACAATCATTTTAGCTTATTTCCTTTAATTTGCATTTACTGCGTTTGCTCTCAAGTGCAATTTTTTGGAATCAAATATTGAGTCGAGAGCTAAAAGCGCTTATCGAAAAATCAATAGTCATACACACTCTCAAAAACTTTTTCGAATGTGATACCTGGAAACACACTAGACCATGGCTATTTTTAAGTGAGGTACTAAATCTTCATGTGCAAGATTCATTACAAGATAAATTCAATTTCATTATATTTTGTCAGATTATCACGATAACGAACGGAGCTAAATAGTAATAGTTTTATCCGTTCACTAAACTTCCAAAAATAAAGTTGCAATGCACTATGATCAAAGGAAACGGCGTATTGAAGCTTACAGGTCTTACAATCAAGAACAAACATTACGTGCCAATGAATGTGATAATATGGTAAGCATATATATCGTGTTATCTCTCTCGTATCTTTTTTCTTCCTTGTATGATTTTTATCATGTCTGGAGATTTCACGTTTTGAAGAGAAGAGTATAATTTAGGCTGGCCGTGAACTGCAAACCCAGTCTTACATCACGGCAGGAGACACATTGGATCACTACCTAAGCTGCGTCGAAGTTCCGTTACTCCGGTGCCCGAAACAAACGTATGTACTCTCCAATTATTAGGTATTCCAATTTTTTTCTATTGTTCCCCACTTGGAATCTGCACGTTTGATTTTATTCCATTATTTTATGTATTATGCGTACTGTACAGTGAATTCAATTTAAGGGGAGGGGTGGGGAGAGGGCATTATTGATTTGTGAAGTTCTTTGTATTCAGTACCTGCAGTTTTGAAGGATACGCTACTGATTCCATTACTAGTAATAAGTATTGACGGTGCACTCCTTCAGAATTTGGAGTACAGTTTGTACTTCTTTTAAGTTTGGAGCACAAGTTAAACTCCTTCTAAATTTATGGTACAAGTTAAACTCTTTCTAAGGTTACAGCAACAAGTTGCACTCCTAAGTTTGGATCACAAATTTTGCTCTTTCTAACTTTACAGTACAAATTACACTCATAAGTTTGGAGCACAAGTTGCACTCCTAGGATGTTAATACTCAGTAGCAGGATGCAAATACTCAGTAAAAAATTCACCTTCACTCATCACCTATAGCTGTCAGACTTAGTACGTGGTCTCAGGCATGCTATGCATCACAATAAAGTGTCAAGTAAAAGTATTTAAATATTTTGAGAGTTACCCCGATAATTATGTTCATGGTAACGCATTCGGGAAAATATTCAACCTGGCTTTCTCACAGAGCTGTCAATATGATAATACACGTATGGCAATGTAATGTATATAGTAAACATAGATATGTCCTATTTTCATGTAACACCTTTTGCATTTCTACTTAAATGGAGTACTAAAAAAGTACATAGGGTAACAAAATTCTAGTCCCTGTACACCTGTGGCCTCTACATTACCTACCACACTCTACGAACAACTACGCATGGGTGTCAACATTTTTTGCCTTGGATGTAGTGGAACTCTGCTTTTCGTTCTACTGCCTTTAGTCCTCATATTAGGCTTGTTTATATTGAAAAGACACGATAACGAAAATACAGTTAAACTGTACAATCATTTCAGGGTCATATCTATGTATAATATAATTTAAATAAAAACTTCTGGAGGTGCGGTTTGGTCTTTAATTCTCGTGCCGAAATGATATACTTAGTGGTAACCCATTGCCTACTTCATTAACGAATCATTAAAAATAGAGCAATATTTAATAACACTCAAAGTGCAAGGTTTCTTTGAAGTAGTCAACGCACGTTTATTTTAGTTATCACTGTTGTCTTATTACCAAAAAATTATCGAAAAACTCGTTAATATTCTCATTACTGCACCCAAATCTCACTTTCATATAATTTTTGATGCTGAGGATCTGACCTTCACATCCGGCAAGAGGATTTAACCCTTCATGAGGTTCATTATGAGGTTCAAACACGCGACGCCACGTGGGCTTCATCAAACTGATGTGTTTAATAACTACAAAATACTTCATGAAGAACCTGGAAGTTGTAGAACTGAGTTATATGGTTTTTTCACACACTTTTGTTACCATGTATATAAGTACAGAGACAACATCAGTAAATTAACTTTTAGTCATCGAGCAAACGAACTCTGGAAAAATATTAGAGCTTTTTTCAGTGCGAAAGTTGGATGTTCTTTCCCGAAAAGAACAATGCTGTTGCGACGAAAATTTATAAGCTGTGGTATTCTGAAAAAACAAAATTAGAAAATTTGTGTTAATTAATTTATTTGTTCATTGGTGTAGTACAATACGATGTAATGCATACGTAAAATACAAAGCGCAAATCTAATTTATCTTTTGTGTATTATTATTCGACAAAATTGTTTTACATGAAAGTGAGGAATAAACTTAGCTTTTGTATTGAGTCTTGGATAATTATTCCTAAAATACAATATGGATGTGCATTCAATTTTTTTGCATTCAGTCATTTAAATTTGAGAGAAATTTTAGGGAGACAACAAAATATAGAATATAAATTTATTCTAAATTTTGCAATTGTTATGAAGTTTCAACAAAAATATAACTCTTGAATTTTTTAATCAGCATTTAATTTCAGACTTAAAGACAACTTCTCACTATAGTATAGATCTGATCTACTATGTAGATCAGACTGATCTATTATGTAGTTAGGATAATCAATACTCATTGTTATCACTTCAGAGATAATTACTCGACGATTTCAGTTCCAATATTATTTTTATTCCTGAATGCTCTGTTATTACTGAGCCCAAGACAAACTGAAACCGCGAATGATAAATATATACATGCTGCCACGTTTTGAATTACGAATGAAGCCGCTTAAAAAGGACTAACAATATTTCAATAGCAACGTAAGGGATATTGCGATGTATTATTCATACTGAGCGCTGGTAGTAAAAGTATTAGTGATAACCAGTGAAAAATTACCTCTGGGACGCACGGTGTACATTTCTCCGGCAGTAAAAAGTAGAAGTCTCCTGCACAAAAAATATTTGATGATGATTATGATAGAGGTAGGCGCGATAAGCCTATCCTTGTTCAGCTCTGCAGTCTTTGAGAAGTACCCTAAATGACCCAAAAATTGAACTAAGCGAGCCATTAATGGAAGGCATCATCTCAGAACAATCCATTACTGTCACTAATTGTTCATTTTGCCTTGATGTCGACGCTCGGCTGCTCTCTTTGGTCGTAAAGCATCCGCCCTCCAACTGCAGGGCCTCGTTTTTCCGAAAGCAGACAATTTCCAATTACACCGAATCCTTTCAAAATAATTTTTAAATGGAAGAAATAAATTGCCTTGTTCTGAGACTCTACTAACGTTGTTACATTAGATTTCCTAACAATTGTAGCTCTAAAAGGATCCGAGTCGATTTTGCCTAGGACCAAAAATTTTTATGGGTAAATGTATTTATCAACTAAATTGATTTGGGAAGAAAAACCTATTTGTGAGTTTTATTTCATACGAACTCGATATTTATTTCATTCTAATGTATGAATAGAACTCACTATTTATCAATAATGTTTCGAGTTCCTCATCCTGTAGATCGCCATGTACCATTTGCTTCACATGGGGCTTAAGTAACCAACTTTTTACACCGAACTATAATTGTATGTGGCTGAGTACAGTATTTTTCAAGTTTAAAGTTGATGAAAATTTTCTCATTTTCACGCATACTTATATACGACAATGAATCTCCTAGGTAAAGTAAAACCTGAAAGTACGATTTCGTCTAACTTCCATAAACATTGCATACATCCTTTTTGAAAACTGAAGTAGAGTTTGAGAGCAAAGTCCACAGCTGAAACCCACTGCCGGGCAAGCATGTGGAGGAGCTGTACTCGAGCCTGATTAGACCACGCTTTCGGTGACGCCCCCCTCGTTTCTGGAAGAAACGATTCACCAATCAGAAATTCATGGAACTATTACCGTATAAGAATGGTGTGTCAGGGTCACATTGAGGTGACCAGCAGTAAAATGCTGCCAGGAAGACGCTTGTAAACGACCATTGAAAGCTCCCAAGGAAGTTTTCCCTACAGTTTTGTTCTCACATCAACTTTGATCTTTGCTACACGACACAGATTCTATCGTAGTGATGAAAATTGGTGACCTGTAGAAAGAAATCTGTAAATTAATATAATTCAGCTGTGCTTCAACTCAGGTGACACTGAAAATCTACATGAAGTTTATTCCTAGGTTCAGTTTTCAAGGGCCCTCAAATAATTTTTAAATTGTTAATAATTCCTCGACAGTTATCTTTTATAGCCCCAAAGCTAAATAAAAGTCAAGGTTCACATCACAGGAAAAAAGTTTGAGTGCCATTTGAACCAACGTTTGATAGATGGAAGTTTTAGTTACCTTGCAAAATTCAACGATAATTTTGCAAAAAAGTTATTTTTCAATTGATTCGTATGGAAGCAAATCTAAAATAAAATTGAGAATTGCAGGCGTCGAATTCATGGATTGTTCACAGCAACAGCCATTTGTTCAGTTTACTGTCTTTTTTCCTGAAATGAGAAATTATTAAGTCGATTTCAGAGCACCACTTCCTGTGTGGGCTGAGTTCTGTTAATTTTTATACAAAAAAACATTTTTTGCGAGTATGATCCACTTCCTTTTTTATTCTTTGCATTGAAAATTTATGAATAAATGTGTGAGAATATTTTTATGATATTAATGTTCAATGTCGTCTTGTGGAGAAGCATGTCAGTAAAGTAGTTTCTCTTTCTGAAGCAGAGTGTGAGCGATCGACTGTCAGGTGCCTGATTTTTAGGGTTCGAATCCCTAAGCCACCCTCGAATTTTGTCTGGTTTTGATGCAGAGACTAGATCAACTGACAGACTGACTAACTTAAAGCATTTCTTGTAACTTGCAGATCATCGCACGTGTCCCTACGAGCCTTTATCTCACGTCGGAAGATGGACGGGAAAAGTTGCTATAAGCATGATCAGTAGTCTTAGTATGTTAGAAATAAGAATTAAAAAACATTCTTTGTGTCATTTATACCTGAATAAAATTAAGTTTCATTTTCTTCTTTCTTTAAAGCAGGAACGATCAAGTCAGAGTTCTGGACCTTCTGGAAGACAAACATTCCTTAGCAAATGAGTAAATTCCTGAGCTTAAAATCAGTGAGTTGCTCTCAAAGTGCTGATTTAAATTACCCCTGTGAGGTGGTCGGTGGTCTTCCAGTGGTCAGGTGCAGGGTAATTATGGTAACTAATTGCATCTGCTCACCTAGCTGTCCGTTGCTAGGTCGGGGGACACCACAACCTATCACTGTCAGCAGTCAGCTTTAATGTTCATTAATTATTTACAGTTTATGTAAGAGGAAAAGAGAGTCACAAGCTAGTGTACTTCTTCTATAATAAGTCACTCAGGGTATCAAACAATATCAAAATGAACTAGGTCTATGGGCGTGTCTAGTGTCAAGAAAGGCACATGTATACAGTTCATTGGAGTAATTAGAGAGCATCTACGCTTTTATGTCTCAAAAAAACTGATCAACTCATACGACGTTGCTGTCATCTATAACATGTATAGGAGGTTCGATAATGCTTGGTTAGGTGGTATGATATTGTTCTAGGTAGAAACATAATGTATGAGCTAGTATCGTAAGGTTCTAGGTAGGGACACAATTAATGTATGAGCTAGTATGGTGTTGTTATTGGTAGTAAGATAATAAATGTATGAACTTGTATGGTATTGTTCTAGGTAATAAAAACTAAATAATTTACTAAAACTGTGGCAAAATACATCATAATACAATCTAGGAACTTTATAGTACAGCTGAAAATGAAGCAGAAGCCTTACCTGTCATTTTTTTTTGTTCTATGCATGAACTTCAACTCGGGGGGCGATAATGAATGCAAGGTCTCGAAATTGCCTTTTTTTCCTAGACTTGTGTTTTCACAACCGTCTTCCCGGGTAAAGACTTGATCTCAGAACGCAACCTTTTCTGTTCTCTTTTTTTCGGCTTCGTATTTCCCTTTCAAATCCAGCCTTTACACGCTTTGTATCATTAGTTAGAATCAAGGTATGACGGCAGTAAACAAAATAAAAATTAACAGAAATGGGAGATTATTATCGATAAATCCCCGCTTTAAGAAACCCATGCCAGATCACCAAGAGGATCAGCTAAGATGTCGCTTGAAAAAAAAATCCTGGACTTCTATAATTTTCATTCATTTTCCACTATCAGTCATATACTAGCATATTTAAAGTAATCTGATCAAATAAATTAACAAAATAAGACCACATTATCCCATCATAAAAAACATATTACGTTGTTCTGAATTAAAATTGTCATCGTACTGTTTATAGAAACTATTTTGTTCTATTTTCGTTCAAATATAGTTAATGTACTGAAGATGTTAAAAACTTGTATTGTTGTTTTAATCGTCATCTTGAAAATTCATATACTATCGGTCTTCATCTGTATTAAAAATATTATTTAAAAAACGGGGTAATGTCTTCATATTTTGACGATCAATTATGATATCCAGAAACGATATATTCTTTATCAGGATTGCTTTCAGTTCAAAATCAAAATTTCTCAGACTCCCACCTGGTAGAAGTGAAAACCATAGCAAAACTTTGTTTATTCCAAAAAGTTCAAAATAATTTGCTCCCTTAGGACGTAGCTTCTTTGAGTACGACCTTCGATGGAATTTTTTTCGAATTAAAATTACATTTTTGAATGACCACCGAGTTAACCATTAACAAGTAGCTCTCACAGATGTACATGTATGGAGTAAGACCAGTGGTCATATTCGTATTGTGGACTACTTATGGCTTGGGCTTAGGTATGGGAGAAATACGAATCTGTAAATAAGCTTCATGAATCAGGGTATATTTGACGATTAGACCTTAATCATCCTTTCGTCACAGAGGCTGTAGCAGAATAGTTAGCGTCAGTGTGAACCCCCTGGGTGTTTTCCTTCGTATCTACCAAATTCACAAAAAAGGTATCATTCTATTTAATAGAAATTTTAATACCAAGCACTATTTCATTTTATTCTTGCATTTTTAGGTTAGAATCTCAATCCAGAACACGCCTTGTTTAATTGCACAAAAGATTTTGAGCTCACATTTCTTTGAGACTGGGCATTAATGGTTGCATTGTGTAGTAGGCCAGCAATTGTTCCTGACTTTTTGTAAACAAATACAAAAATCGAAGAAGCGTCTCTTATTTCACTTTTTTCCCTGAGTAGCGCCAGAGTATTCATGTCATCATCCGAATGAGCTACTGCAGAACACGTTAATTTTCACACCACGCGTTTCTTTTTTCTACTAATACATTCACAACAGTATACGAAACGTGATTTCGAAATGGAGTTTTCCCCACTGGCAATTTTGAAAATCCTGGATACGTTCTTGTCAGTCCTTGTTACGTCCTTGTCAAACCTTGTCAATCTTGGTTACGTCCTTGTCAGTTCTTGCTACGTCTTTGCCACGTCCTTCTCACGTCCATGCCCTGCTCATGTCAAACCTTGTCAATCTTGACTATGTCCTTGTCAGGCGTTGTCAATCATAGCTACGTGCTTTTCAATCCTAACTTCATCCTTGTAATGCCTTGTGACGTTTTTTCAGGCTTTGCCAAACATAGTCAGGTACTTGAGGTCGAAGGGGGCACAACCAGATAGCCTCTCTCTATTGTGATCAAAACAAAACCAGGGTTTTAAGTCTCCTGTATCTGATTTCCAGCTTAACATAACAAAATCTATATCATGCTCGTACCTATTTACTCGTCCTGATTAATTTAGTTCTAGTGTGTCTTGTTTTTTATCTTCTAACGAAAGAAATTTATCTAGCCGATCCTGTGTGTTAGGCCGCAAGTCAAGAGTTGCTTGCAGTCAGTCGTCAAAAAAGTTGCTGCATGTCTCCTTAAAATACTATGAAAAATACCACCTTCCCAAGTCTAATCGAGGAATGACAAAGTAGCCAGTACTTTTGGGATGCTTGAAAGATTTAATTACAGGAGATGACTGCGTTGCATTGTACTGTACAGTACAGTACGCAGTAAATAAGCATGAAGTAGTTTTGCAATACATAGAAGACGTGTGCTTTCAAATACACTTTGTCTAAAATTTTAAAAAGGTTCTGTGAGAACGAGCCTAAAATATTTGCATGGAATAAAGTGTAGAAAATATCCTCATTTATACACTAACCTGCAAAAACTAAGCGTAAGAGAAAAATTTAATTCCATTAGTTTACTCAGCGAGTGTACCGCATTTCCGACGGCCTGGTTTTTTGATGCGTAGCCGGACAGGGGAGGAGGTGAAGTGTGGTGGAAGGGCCACGCCTTTCTTTCCTAAACTTCATCATCCTCGTCATTCACAAACTAATGTATAATTTACAGTCAAAATTCCTCCCGTCACAGCACCAACGCCTGGGTCGTGTGATAAGCGTTCCTTAATTCTTAGTTTGAATTTGACATCAGTTCTAGCGTAGTTTTGGCAGGTGCATCTTAATAATTTCAGTCCTTCTCCCATCCCATTTCCCTCCCTCATACCCCGACTCTTTCTTTCACTGGGGGTATGAGTTCACCCCTACGACACTTGCCTCGTAGTAACACTACCTGCTGAGAGCCAAGGTGAACTTCCGGCTAACCATTGTTAAAGACAGTGATCGTCCTTCCAGTTCCCTGGAAGCTAGCTCTCAATAATTTCTACATTGTACATCCGTCCTTCCACGTCACGGCTATAGCTATTTGGTAGAAGCGTAACTACATTTTCTGTCCTCACTGCTGAATTAGCTAGAGAACATTGATTTGGAACAAGCCATCACTAAGGAGATAAATAATGTGTTTTTCATAGGCTAGGTATTGACTTCTCAATAGGTGTACGTGTATTGTAAGCATTGTATTGTGGATACCAAAAGCTCCGAATTACCGTAACAAATTTGTTATTTTTTTCGTTAATTTGATTATCACGGTGGGCTTTTCTGATACGTAGGTGGGTGTCATAGGCCACATGGCGTGTGCGATATGCCAGTGTTATCATTCCTCACATTTCTGTGTCAAATTGAGATAAATAATAAACAAATATACAGCTCCCTCGATGGTCCACAGGCAACTACTAGGACACTGGAACGCGGAGAACAATTCCAAGCGTGAACATTAACGTTTTAGCAGTCCCAGACAATTTGTTGGTTCTGCCCTCGCGTTTTCTGAGTACTAAGTGTAAGTCTCAGACTGCGAAAGGGTAAGTTATGTCCTTCCACTGTGCACAGTGCATCCTTAGCATCACTACTATAAGCGGGAAAATTCAAGGAGGAAAATTCAAGGTCGGATACTTTTTGGAACTACCTTGTACCTTTGTTTTCTGTGTGCAATCAAAAAAGTATTTTTCACGAAGGCTTACAAAAAAACATGAAGGTGCAAACAACCAGCGGAAACAAAAATTATGAGTTATTGACACTATGAGGCACAAATTATGAGTCACTGATATTATGGGCAATGAATTATGAGTTACTGGTATTATGATTCATAAACTATGAGTTGTTCATAAAGCACAGGAGCAGTTGCAGCAACGGTCAGATATCTGCAATTTGAGAATAATACGATTATGTCTGTAAATCTCAGTTCCTACTAAAATTGTTGCCAAAATTGCCAAAGTTTCACAATAAAATTACCCATAAATAACCGAATACAATGCTACAGAAAATCCTTTCTTGCTTAAAAGGCCAATGGGCAGCATCAGTGTGCTCAGTGATGCCATAAAGAAACTAATGAGGTATAAGCCTAGACAACCGCATACCTCACGGGAGAGGCGAAAACAGCACCATTGATAAAACTCTGTTCACCACCTATACATCAAGCTCAGAATGTCAGCAAGTGAATTCTGGCTTTGTCTTAGCTTCTTGCCTGATAATTCTTACGTGGTCTGAGAGCTGGTGGTGTAGCAAGCCGTGGATAAAAACCAGTCTTACAAACGAGGCATGGCGAATTGTCCTCAAGGGTCGTACTTTACTCCACAAGATCCTGTCGTAGTGAGCTCTACGTCTCGAGAACACTTGAGTGCAGCTACTTCTGATTCGAAGCATTTGGGTCAGGGCACATTGTCACAGGCAACATTTCGAAGTTGGGTCTGAGTCTTGTGAGTCTGAGTACATTTGACATGGGCGCTGAAGGACTTATGAATCTAGGCTCATGTTGACGCAGGCAGTGACTCAACGGTGAGTCTGAGTCTACGGTAGAGAATCATGGCACTTTCTGACGGGAAGTAGTTACTCAAGTTAAAGTTTAGGACTTGTAAAGCATAGCATGTTTAAGCGCAATATTACTTCAGGCTTGAGGCTGAGTCTCAAATTTTTATCTCAGGGGGTTACAGTTCTTCACTGAGGAATATTAAATTTTTAGTTTCAACGTTACACACTAAATGCTCCCCTTGTGTTGAAGCCAGTCCAGTTAAGGAGAATACTAACTGAAGATTGTTAAGAAGGTCTCTTTTAGGTTACAGACATTTTTCTAGGTTCTTTTAGTCTGGTAAGATCGAACATGAAAAGGTAACGACCTACGTTATCCCAGCTTGTCCTAATGCACGAGAAAACAGTTGTATGAACGCATCATTTGTCTTAGTTCCAGAGGATACTGGAGACAGTGAAGGCAAAAATGAATACGAATGGGAAATATGCTCTTCAATGCCACAGTTTTCTTCGGGGGCTTTAGAAGTTTTCGAGGCTTAGGAGAAAAAAATTTCAGAGACATGTTTGTCAAAATAATTGTAGAACCGATTAACTGAACAGTGTCAACCAAAATAATGGACATTATTTTTAACACTGAAACATAGTTGGAACTATTACATACGCAACTCCTATTAACCAACCGCCGTTGCTTGAATGTAGTTTTTATAGAAAATTATAGTAATAGTTCATCTTATTAATGATTATTTGACAGTTGATTTTGGCAAAGATAAGCTTTTAAAGTTCTATTTATTGTAAACATTTTCGTTCTATTAGGTGTTATGTTTAAGAGGAAAATCTAGAATACATTGCTTCACTCCTATACTGTTATGAAATCTCATATTACCATCGGATAAAACAATGAATTGATGGATTGATATTGGTAAGCTTCATTTTCCAATTCCAAATGCTAATGCTGGGAGCGTGTTTAAATTTTTTTGTCCAATCAAGTTTTCTACATGCTAAGACAACAAACTTGCCTCAGTGTTTTGAAGAGACTCCCTTGTAGCTTACACAGTGATGTACTAAATTCAAATACGTGTTCAGCTGCGGTCCAGCGATTGAGCTCAGTGGCTTTCCAGCGATTGAGCTCAGAGGCAATCCAGCGATTGAGCTCAGTGGCTTTCCAGCGATTGAGCTCAGAGGCAATCCAGCGATTGAGCTCAGAGGCAATCCAGCGATTGAGCTCAGAGGCAGTCCAGCGATTGAGCTCAGAGGCAGTTCAGCGATTGAGCTCAGAGGCATTCCAGCGATTGAGCTCAGAGGCAGTTCAGTGATTAAGCTCAGAGGCATTCCAGCGATTGAGCTCAGAAGCACTCCAGTGATTGAGCTCAGTGGCTTTTCAGCGATTGAGCTCAGAGGCAGTCCAGCGATTGAGCTCAGAGGCAGTCCAGCGATTGAGCTCAGAGGCAATCCAGCGATTGAGCTCAGAGGCAGTCCAGCGATTGAGCTCAGAGGCAATCCAGCGATTGAACTCAGAGGCAGTGCAGCGATTGAGCTCAGTGGCTTTTCAGCGATTAAGCTTAGAGGCAGTCCAGCGATTGAGCTCAGAGGCGGTCCAGCGATCGATTCCAATCGCAGTCCATCTTCTTTCCATCCAATATCCCAGAGCATCAAGAACAGGGGCTTCTACGCCTACTCATGTCTCTGTCAGCAAAAGAACACTAACACAGCAGCTGATGCTCGTGTTCGTGTTGACCAGGATATGCAAGAGAATTTATTTACGCTACACGTCAGTCACGTATAATTGTTGTTCGTAGAACCTTAAAATTCTTCTCAGATTTATCCAATTATTTTTCATATGAGGAATTCCCTTTTATGTAATTGTTAAGGCCAGCTGTATCTCAATTGGTGTCCTATTGTTAGATTCAGTTGCAATAACATTCAGTTGCAGGAAGAATTCAATAGTAGTTGCATTCGGTAAGCAAATAATTTTCCTGGGTCAACCTCACTTAACTGCTCGAAAAATGTTCGATATTATACGTGGGTTTCTAGGTAGTTTCCAGTCGTACGCCCAAAAAGCGTTACATTCATACACTCCAGAACTGCAGGTATGTCTGGATCCAGTTTGCTTGCAGAACCTACCTCCACAAGCACTCCTGCTTTCCCAGGCACTTCGCTCTTGCTATTCACAGACTTCTTTTATAAGCTCATGAACCCTTAATTCCAACCGCCTGACCATTTCCAGTTGCCAATTCTTCGTTAGTTTATCCAATGTTTCCTTCTTTATCCATTTAACGGTAAAATCTATAGAAATACCTCTGCATGAACCTGTCACCCATGCCCCGTCCATTGAATCAGAGCTCCCGGTACAGCTTCCAGCGGGAAACCCTTTATGGAAGAGGGTTGACCTACCGAGGTGCTTATCATATCAAAGGTAGGGGCATCTCTGCCTCATGAAAGAGATCATATACACGTGAAGTGAGGCAATCCGACTCCAATGCTTTATAGCAAAATGCCTTTGCAGCATGGCTTCCTGAGTTCTATCCAAAAGACGCCAATAGAAAATATCTCATAGCTGAATTTCTCTCCACATGATTTTGAATTTCGAGCACCCACGAAAATGTTGAAAGATCTTTTTTGATCGTAGCTGAGTGCAGTAAAAGTTTATCTATCGTTCTGAGAAATATATGTCAGTGTAGTTGTAAACATGGTTCAAAGAATGTGTAACTTGTTGCAAATTGTGCAGGGACGAATTTCTGGCTATTCATCATTGGTTGACTGTAAAGTGACCGCTCTACTCAGGTCTCCACGGTGCTAACAAAAATTCACATGGTAAGGTGAAGTGGTGGGTACCATTAGGTGATGTGGCAGATACCACAAAGTGATGTGGAGGGTACCATGAGGTGATGGGGTGGATACCATGAGGTACTATGAGGTGTGGGTGACCTGTGCAAGTCACCCACAGCTGCAACATCCCCGCCACATATAACCTGCTCATGGCAAGCAAAGAACTTGTTCCAGTAAGTACACGTATAAAAAATTCAGGTAATTGATAACCGGTTACTTCTACTAACGAAACTTAATGCTGCGTCTCCACAGTGCGCGTATTCTCGAACTCGTAACGTGCATCTGAACAGCTGTGGGACCGGCTTCCTCATGAAATAAATGTTTCTCTAAACAAGATTCTGTATATTATCGTGGTTAACTTGTAGTTAAACATTGTGACGCTATTTTACGAATTGCAGTATTTTAATTTATCTGAATTGCAATACATTCCGATGTAATTCATCTGACTTGTCAATAGGCTGACAGATATGTATATAATGAAGAAGAATCGGTTCGAATTGCATGAGAGCTATGTAGGTTAACAGGAGAGTTTATTGCAATTGTTTCATAGCATAAAAAATCTAAAACAGGATTCTGATACCGAATAAAGTCACAAAGTAAGGAACCTTACATCATTGCGTGAGGAAGACCACTGAATATACAAATTATAGGTCATGGTCTTCCCATACTCAAACGCCCTACCTGCATGCGCCCTCATCTCTGAAACTGATATCCCTGACTAGTTTTCTATATTGATCAACCTATTTCACTACGGTTAGAAATTGCCCATGGTGCAAAAATTTGATCGTTGAGATAGTCTCTGGTACACTGATTTATAGATTAGTCTCTGGGGCACAGATTTGTAAAGTAGTCTATAGTACACAGATTTGTAAAGTAGTCTGTGGTGCACAGATTTGTAGCGTAGTCTCTGGTGCACAGATTTGTAAGGTAGTCTCTGGTACACAGATTTATAGAGTAGTTTCTAGTACACAAATTTGTAAAGTAATGTCTGGCACACAGATTTGTAAAATAGTCTGTGGTGCACAGATTTGTAGAGTAATCTCTGGTACACAAATTTGTAGAGTAATCTCTGGTACACAGATTTGTAGCGTAGTCTCTGGTACACAGATTTATAGAGTAGTTTCTAATACACAGATTTGTAAAGTAGTCTGTGGTGCACAGATTTGTTATTATAGTTTTTGGTACTGGGAGTTAAAGCTGCTGTAGAAAGATGGGCTCCAGAGACCTATCACAGGCTTCATATTAAGTATATGAATAGGGCAACATTTATGCTAGCTGTACAACGCTGGGCAATGTTTCAAACAAAACAAAATTATACCAAGTTAACGTTACGTGGCAAAATAATTATGTCACCTTATAGTTACTATTGTATTTTTAATGAGTTGTACAGTACATCTAAGAAATATTGGAGTGTCTTCAGTTACAAGGAAAGGCTTGTGAGTGCTGGTAGGTGGACTCTGTATACTCAACGCTAATGAGTAAAATATTTGAATAAACTTTAAATGCTTTATTGGCTTTAAAAAATAAGACGCTGTACGATTACCCTCTCTCTCCGTACTCTGTACACCATTTATAGCTGGTACAAGTGTACCAGTTCAGATGTACAGTACAGTAATGAATGTCTTAGGAAAAATGCTATAATATATATTCAAATATGCACGCACTGCACGAGCTGTAGATATTAGACAGTGAATTCATATACACGTGTAGAAAATGTAACCGTTTCGGTATTCACGTGTGTTGTGCAGCATGTGTTATTACATTCATCAATAGACATGTTTAAGCATGTGCTAGAATGTGTTGTGTAATTTCTATTACAATATGTGTTCTCGTACATTCAATGGTACCTCTCATGATTTCCCAGGTGTATAAAATATTGTTCTTGGCGTTCATTACAACATGTCTTATACCAGAAGTCGCATTTTTTAACTAGTGGTCACTTTTACAAAACTGCTCAACTCCAGCACCACCATAAGCCAAAGCAAGTCCAGCCACTTTAGTCCAACTGTGTAACAGGGAAGTTCCATGGCTAGATAGCTCTCAACGGATCTATTTGTCAATGCAACTCAGCTTTTCCCTTTGCCTTCGCCTATTTGCTCGTCACGCCCTCCATAGATGTTGCTCCAATAATCTCTAACGTACTTCTGTTTATTTAGAGTGGCTAGGCCTGTCATGTGACATTTTTGCTTGCTTTCTTCCACTTGTTCCAGCAAGACCTGTCCAGATCTAGTTGACCACCGGCTGGACAGGCCTAACCTGTATCATAGCTACTCTTCAATGTGACCAGTAACTTCTGTGTGAATGCAGGACCCAATCCAGCATGAAATCATGCAGTAATCCAGTAATTCTTACCTGGTCCCTCCCATCGAAGTAGCGATAGCGTTTTCTAACGGAATAAAAACATGAATCTACTCAATGAAATACTGTTCATTTCCTTGCAGTCAAGGGCTTTGAATTTCAGTTGAGTAAAACTAATGAGCATTTAAGACGAGCTTGGTGGAATAAAACAGCTTGATAACACGGTTACTACTTACTATCTTCTTTTCACGTAATAAAAAGTTAGAAGAACAATCCAAAACTGACATCACCGTTGCCTCAGCAAAAAACAAGCAAGCCAAGGGCACAAAATCAAACATTCCAGTTGCCCCCATAGATAAGTTCTTTCCATCGAGCTCGCAATTAAAAATTAAAGCTCTTTCTGTTATAAACTACTTTGTTTCTCTGCAAAATGTAGTATGTGTACGCTGCTTTAAATTTTGTACGAGTAAAGTAACATCAAAAGTAGTTTTTCTAAAGAATCTTTGCCCAGATGCTTTGTGCTCTAACTCGACTCAGCCCCCGTTACTTCCAAGTAAATGAAGAAGAAGAAGAATCCCTTCCGATAACGCTTGTTAATTTTTGGTGCTGTCCTGAAACTTTTTTGAAATGATTTTCCAAAAGGATTAGTCTACTCTAATAAATGAGAAACGTAAATATAACGCATTAAATTGTTTAACTCATGCCTTCTGTCGAGTCTGGAGCAACAGCAGAGGTAGAGTTCAAAAAACGAAATCGTCCTATAACCAATGCATTCGCTATAAATCGCTGCTAATAACTAGAAAGTTTTGGTTATTTCTGGGAATGCAATTCTTGGTATGTATAACACTACTATTAAAAGGTCGAAATCACATCAGCGTCCAGTACACGAAGTTCATAAACAAGTTATGCAGAAATAGCGAGTCCGTGCTGCCATTCAAATACTGAAACCACGCGCAAAATCAATGCACAAAATGACACTCATTCGTCTCATTTTTTGACATTTATTTGTTTTATCGAAATTAACTGAAACTTGTCTATCAAATCGAAACAGATTTATGTACTTGAATAAATACCTTGATTTTCTCATGAGAGAATTAATGATTCTACTCAGAAGTTCTATTCTAAAATCCAAAAAAATAGATTCTTCATAGTCACAACCACTGGCAGATTATTGATTCAACTAAGGGTTTACATTTCGCTTAAAATCCAAAAAATCTACTTGACAAATCGTTCGTGTAAGTCTGTCGTCCTGAATATAGGTAAACCCCCAGTGCAGCGCTCGAGTGACTTCCTGCCTCACGCTGTGATGCTAAGAACTCTAAAAATTACTTAATAAATAAAAAATCTTGAACGCATTGCTTGTGCCCGAGATCGATACAATGGTCCTTGTAACAAGCGTGGAACTTGTTCAATAAACATAACATTATGGAAGTGCATGAGTCTACAACGAACAATTCTCTCCTTTAGTTTGACTGACCTTTAAAGCAAATATTGTAAGGGCACCGATGTTTGATCTTAGGTCTCCACGGTGATCATGTCAGCTCCTCAGTGAAATACCTGCCGTGTTTAGCATGCTGGCGAAACATCAACATATTTTCATGTTTCAATTAGTAGGCTATGTAAAAATATCGATTGCTAGGGTTTATCGATAGGAAGTCACAAGCAGAATTGCCAATATGAGCTGGCATTTATATACGGTTCAAGACTTCGTTTATTATACCTGTCTAGTGACCCAGACATATCTGTCCCTATATGATCCCAACCATGTATAACTTAGTATTATTATTATTGTTGTTATTACTATTTAGTAAAATTATTTACGAACAGGGAGAAGACTCAGTTGCATGATTATCTGTCAATTAAGACCTAACATGTCCGAGTGAGAAACAGACACGAGTAATAAAGCAGTCCCCAGAATTTCCCAACACAAGGCTGCTTTCAATGCCGCATTGCCCAAGGCATCGAGTTCTGCAATGCAAGTCGGCCGAGACTGAGTCTCCATCAAGCACCGGCATTAAGGCTTTTGATGGTGCATCAAAGCGCTACTTCAATGTACTCCTACAGTTGAGAAAGGATGTTTTTTCTGTCTCACACACCGTAAAATGAAGTAATTTTTCCGTATCTCTCACGCTCTCTTAGATAAAGCAGAATTTTTATAATGTTTCTGTATGCTGCAATTGCATAGTCAAGACCATTATGAAAATGTAAGTCATTAAATCTAAAACGTGTTTGAAAATAGTAAGGCGTTTAATTGATTATTATTAGGTTTTTCTTGCTTTTACGGACGATGCTGCCGACGCTTCTGTAATGACATTACGGCTTTTAGTGGTTTTAAGAGAATTCTTTTTCTGTGCGTGATAAAAATTCCCCTAGAGTGATAAAATTATTGCATAAACTGATTGTATTTGGTACCGACTAAATAACAAATAACACTATCGTTTCTATCAAAAGATACGTAAGAATTTTTTTAGACCACCTGCTGCAACAATAGAAAAATGAAAACCAAACAGAAAACACTGTAAGAAGTAGACGGGGAAAATAACGAATTACCAAACAAAAAAGCACAACCGCCTTGCACGCCCTGCTAGAAAGATCCCTAGATTCTATTCAAAGATTGGATAAATTCTAATGAAAATGCATCCTTGTCTATAAAAGGAATTTTTTTAGCTTTGTTGCTTATACTTTTTAAAGCCGAATGTATGGAATTGAAAGTACAATGTGAGAGTTATATTTTTAGACTTTTTCCCCTCTGCATCAGTTGTTTCTGACCAACGTCAACGTCTTTATTTATAATACTGTTTTTTTAGTTTATACCTTTCTTACGGATTTTTTGTTTTTGATTCTATTTCACTTTTATTAAACCTACAGATAATGTAGACCCTTTTGCTGCACCCATTAGATATCTAAAAATATTGATATGAATTTTGTGTACGAAAAGAATGCTCATGGGGCACCACACACTCATACATATTCCGCGCGAGAAAATTGACTGATTTACTGCAAGTGTATGAAAGTCAGCGGAGTATCTAGGGACGGCAGGCATACAAATAGCGTGTTAGTCGAGTCATCGAGTTCCGCCCAACATATCGTTAACGACACTATAACTTATAATTCGCAGCTATGTGATCCAATAATGGTAACATTTGACGTGTCAAAATAGCTTTAAATCTCCGTTTCATTGTGCTGCCAAGCTATTATGCTGCATGCATATACTTGTATGACGTGTACAATAGAGGACATGGGTCTTGAAACCTGCATATGCTTACTTCCAAAGCATAGGCGCGCCGTATGCCTATGGGGTCTCTTTCTACCTCCTCATGACTAGCCTGTGTGATGCTAATGCAGGTGCCAACATTTGATATCAGCAATTTGGCCCGGTAGGTGCATGTGTAGGATTGCACCGGGAACACGTTTTTTGTGGACATGTTTTTTGTTCATAGGCCCACATGCAGGTCTACTGCCAGCCTTCCGCTTCCGAAGCGGATTTTAATCGGCAGAGTTCCTTTGAGTCTCGCTGCATTAATTAAATGCAGTGTGAGAAGCCCATGCAAGCAGTGCATACTTATGGAAATGCGTTCTTTTTCAGACTGTTTTTTCGAGGGGTAAGAACTGCAGACACCGGCGTCCCTGGTACGGACAAAGGAATCTGGCAACTGGCCGCTGGGTGAACGACATTCTGCTCAAAAAAATGTATTGCATTTTTTAAGGAGGTATTCGACAACCGAGCATCCAGACGGTGGATGTGACCTGGATTGTGTTAGAACTTTAACTATCACATTCCAAGTGTCACCGTCTCATTGAGGAGGCTTTCTGGGCGGCACTCAAAGTTTCGACCCTTACTTCTATGCTTAGTGTGCCGTTAAACAGGGAGATGTAGCTTAGCTATTGCATGGTCCTATCGCCTTACATGTTACTGAAGGTGGCTAGTTGAGGCTAACGAAATGTTGGTTGGATGTGAAAGAAGAAATGTTAGTTTGGCGAAGCTGAAGAAATGTTGGTTGGATGTGACAGGAGAAATGGCGATTGAATGTTTGTACATTGAAGTATTAAGTTTTTAATATTGGAGTAAAAGTTTAACTGAAGTACATCGCTTTAACTACTAAATGAAATGCCGAACTCATGTTCAATAAACGCACGTAAGCAACAATACGTACACAATAAATAAACACATTGGCCTATATCTGGAGTACTTCTTGTAAGTTGTGAACTCAGAGATCTGGTTATAGAATTTTTGACATACTTTCATCATGCACTAAATACTCGTATGTTATGAACTAGAGAGTCTGTATAAAAAACTATTATTTTCATTTCGGGAGAGTTTCTTTAACTCAGTCTAGTATTTGCCATGTTTACTGACCCAGTTCTGATGAAATAATAGTTTTTTGCCTACGGAATCTTTGGAGATCCCTCGTTTTAGCCTGTCTTTTAATGTATCCATAAATGTATAGAAAGATATACACACATATGTACACACAGATGTATACACAGATGTGCACACAGATGTGTACACAGACGTATGGACATGAAAGATAATAAAAATTGTGACATACAGTTAGTAGTCTTAATACGTCTGGTGACCACAAGTATGAACTGGCAGGCTCACACAATGTGTGTACAAGCATTCAGGTATCATAAAAGAATATGAATTTTTTCTTCGCCATGTTTCCTTTCATGGACTACTTTCTTTATTTCATAATTCAATATACAGATTATAATCTAATTTGTAACTCAATGAACGTTCGAAATTAATTTTAATCAACATACTCAATTAGTAAGTTACTAGTCAGGTAGTGTGACTATTTCTCTGGTCGGAAACAGTTGGTGCAGAGTCGGGAAAATATTCTGACATCATTGTTTCGGGAAAACACTTTGAGAGACTCATTTTTTGTCTTTGTTTCTTGAACTTGTTTTAACATGTAATGTATAACGTTGAAAGTATAATGTGTGAACTCAATTTTTAAACCTATTCTCCCTCTGCACTAACTGTTTCCGACCAAAGTCAAAAGTTATATGCATCAGCTGTTTCTTACGAGAATAAGTATATGACTACCTCAAGAGTTGAGACAAAGAGAAGGCAGACTCCAGAATACTGATACTTTAAAGCTTGAGATTAAGACTTCTTGCTATTAGATCTAATCCCCCAACTGCATGACAGTTTATAGTTCTGAGACTGTTAAGCAAGCATATGTAACTCTACATCAATACTAGTATTCCCAAACAACAGAATTTAAATGTATATCTGAATGTAGTTGTAGTAACGTATTTGCCAGTACTTAGTAATAAACATTTATGCCAGTATGAAGAACAATTTGTAGATAATTGGAGCATTAAGATCCCATTCATGCTCTCAGACCTTTAGAACAACTACCCATAGAGAAAATTACGAGTACATAACTGTGAGTATTCATACAGATTTCAGAAACAGAGCACACAAAACACATCAACACGCACAACAAATAGCATGTTCTAAAGTATGTACATGCACATCTCACTGCAAACACAACACAGCACACAGCACATAACACCCACAACACACGGCAAGCAACACACAAGCACAGCACTCAGCAAACAACACACACACACTCACACACACATAGAACACTGCTCACACACCACACACAACTCACACACTACACACAACTCACACACTACACAACACACAGCGCACACAACTCACACAGTACACACAACACACAGCGCACACAAGTCACACAGTACACATGACTCACACAGCACACAGCACACACAACACACAACACGGACGAGCTCGCTTCTACGTTCCCATGCAGCTCGGCTTTTTGCCAGAATTTTTTGCAGCCGCGCCCTGATGCAGGAAGTTTTTTTGACCTTTTTTACTAGTGGAGGGAGGTGTTCTTGCACCCCAGCGCTAGGTACTGCCTCCTGCACTCCCGATGGCCTCTAAAAAATGGAATAAAAAGCCGGAATCTTGGCTTGCCCGCTACTCTGTGTGTTCTAATACGCAGCTCGATAGGAAGTGACGGTTGGGAAGGAAGGGTTCAAAAAGACCGTAAAAAACCGGCACTGAAAGAAAAGTACGGCCAATAATCGTTAAATTGTAGCTCTCTGGTGAACAGGTGTGGTCGGTGGGTGCAGGTCTTGCTGATCCGCTGTGTACGTATTTATTTATCTAGACTCTTATTTACCTGTATATGTTTCGAAAAAAGGAAGGTTTCGAAAAGGAATATATATATATATATATATATATATATATATATATATATATATATATATATATATAATTGCCCTTATTCTACGAGAAAGGAAGTATAAGAACTAACTATTCAAGTTATCTTTGAATAGAAATTAAGGATCATTCTACTATTGCAGAACAAGTTTAGATTTTTGTTGTATGATCCGTTAAGTTTATTCCTAGCGAGTCATTTTCCATTAAAAGTCTCAAAAACTCTAGCTGTAGAAGGCGAGAATTTACCAAGAAACTTCGAGTTCGTCTTATCAGTACAGTTAGTACAGTTAGTACAGTTAGTGAAATTGACCGAATTGTCTCAACGCACAGCCATTACACGAAGATCTCGATGCAATTTTCTCTTGGGCTCAACAGCAACATCAGCAACATTCAGCAACAATCAGCAACATTCATCAACATTCAGCAACAGCCAGCAACAGTCAACTAGATTCAGCAACAGTCATCAATATTCAGCAACATTCAGCAACAATCAGCAACATTCAGCAACATTCAGTAGCAATATTCAGGAATCATTCAGTTGGTCTTGACTTCAGAAAACGTAGTGAAAATTCAACATTGCTAGCATTTTTACTCAATAAATGGCCATTGAAAAGATCATTCAGGAGGTCATTCAATGAACTCGAAATTATTTTTGGTTAAACTGTACCTCATCGTTAAAAATTATCATACGGCTATTTTCTATAAGCTCTGTCATGAGAGAACTTTAAAATCTCCATGAATGCATGCTAATGTGAGTCAGAATTATGGTCATCGATCTTGGATTTTGAAATAAATCTATTTAACTCTGTGAAACTTTGTGAAATTCTGTGAAACTCTGTGAAACTCTCTAAACTCTGTGAAACTCTGTGATACTCAGTGAAACTTTATGAAACTCTATAAAACTCTGTAAACTTTGTGAAGTTGCATGAAGCTGGGTGAAACTTCATGAAACTTAAGTTTTGACACCAATAGTCTACGGAAATTTTTTGATTATTTCAATAGTGACGTGGCTTGCAAAAATCAAAGACATCATCACCGGCTCAATAACAGTTCTGTTTGTATGAAATATCTTATAACTATGGCAGAGAAGCAACTAATAGAATTAAATTGTGTGGACTTTTATGCACAGAATGAGTTCAACAATGAATATAATTATATTGCATAGTATTACATGAATATATCGTATTATATATATATATGTATATCCATGCATACATACAATACATATATAAACATGAATACATCAATATATGTATATACATGCATACATATACTATGTAATATAAATATATAGTAATGAGCATCGTTAAATAAAGCATCTCTGAGCAGGTAACACAAATGTCGTACAAGTTTTTCTCGCAAGTTACATTTACAGAACTTATTGCTCGGTGTAACTGCTAGCCCTCAGATGTGGACATTCTCTGCAGTATTCTGGCCTTATTTTGACTTGTGACTTCTTAGCTGTGGAGTACACGTGCACCCAGTTACTGTCAAAACATTGACTTGTAAAGTTAGTGGGTGTAAAGTTACAGTGTGTCAAGTTATTGCGGGTAAAATTACTGTGTGTCAAGTTACTGTGTGTTAAGTTACTGCGTGTCAAGTTACTGCGTGTTAAGTTACTGCTTGTCAAGTTACTGCGTGTCAAGTTATTGCGTGTAAAGTTACTGCATGTAAAGTTACTGAGTGTCAAGTTACTATGTGTAAAGTTACTGCGTGTTAAGTCACTGCGTGTCAAGTTACTGCGTGTCAAGTTATTGCGTGTAAAGTTACTGCGTGTCAAGTTACTGCGTGTCAAGTTACTTCGTGTCAAGTTACTGCGTGTNCTAACATTTTGTTCCCAATTAACGTGGGTATATAACTTGATCTTGGGGGCAGCATGAAAACCTTTGGCTGCCTGCATGCGGCCCGCGGGCCGTACTTTGCCCAGTTTTTGACTAGAAGTTATATTACGCTGGAGGTCACAACGTTATTGTAGACCAATCAACGGGCGAGCTGCTTCGGTAAGGTCTGCTCAAGCGGCTACTTAAGGCAGATGCCTGCTTTGAAAAAAGTCAGTTTCTACTAAGATTTTCTCCTCACAAGACTTACACGCGTAGCCCTACATGTTAATAAATGAATGGAGCCCATCGTAATCGATGATAACCTAGTGTTCTCGTCTACCGTGGCTGATGTGTGCGCCGATGGCTGAAGAGACCAATCCTTTAACCCCCATCGCCGTCCACAGTCTGGGCACCAGTGTCCAGGTGCAGATGACATCTCCAGCAGCTATGCTCTCTCGTGTCGTCGCTAGGGGGCATTCATTAAGTATCTTATCTCAATTTCAAAATGGTACACTTCTCTGTCACAGGTGGAAGGCCACGCTTCGCAATCTGCTGCGCGCGGCTTAAGAAAATGGGTTTCAATATTAAAAGCCCTGAGAGATTTCGTTAGGTTATTTTTCATCTTTTCTTCGGTGCACCAAAATCACGTCCACTCGGCGACAGCCGCCCATACATTGCTCGCTTTGACAGCATGAGTCAGTCTTTCTTATGGCTTGTCCCGTCCAGCGGGAGCTGTGAGCGGAGCAGCAGACATTCGATGCTGGTCAGGCCTGCTCTGTTGTTTATATCAGTATGCAGCACTCTGTCCCGTCAAGACAGTCCAACAGTCCCATGAACGCACCTGATGTAAAAACGTCCAAGCACCTTCACATGCTTACGGTTCACAGTTCACAACTCACAGCCAAATTGTAGTGGGGTCAAGCAGACATCTCGATACATAGTCGATTTAGTTTGAAAACGCAGTTGTGGTAGGAAACGACTCTATGACGTATCTTGGCAAAGGCAAGAAAAGTACAATTAATCCTGTGGTTAACCTCAGCATCGATGGAGCAGTCGCTTGAAAGTAAACTCCCTAAATATTTGAAATGAGCAACATCCTTCAGCTCAATCCCATTCACCCTCATGGCAGGCACGACAGCGCGTGGGGGAGCTGCTGCTACGCTGATGTCTGACCTCTGTTTTGTTTGTGTTGATGATAAGCCCCAGAGCACTGAACACAAAAGCCAGATGGTCAAGCTCCCTGTGAATGTAAGCGAGGTCATCAGCAACTAGAGAGCAATCATGTGCGGCATACTGCAGTTTGCAGATTCTAGCACTTTTTCCTTAAACCTTGTGTGTAGCNACTGCGTGTCAAGTTACTGCGTGTCAAGTTACTGCGTGTCAAGTTACTGCGTGTCAAGAGACTGTTTGTCAAGTTACTGCGTGTCAGGAGACTGTTTGTCAAGTTA
Organism: Trinorchestia longiramus; assembly: GCA_006783055.1. NCBI lineage: Eukaryota > Metazoa > Arthropoda > Malacostraca > Amphipoda > Talitridae > Trinorchestia > Trinorchestia longiramus. The sequence goes on from VCRD01002105.1 coordinate 60,513, forward strand.
CTGCGTGTCAAGAGACTGCGTGTCAAGTTAGTGCAATTCTTAATCTACAAAAAAAGAAAGATTGTGATTTCTTCGGACGCAGGAATAAAAGTGGGTTTCATTCCACTAAAAGAACAAATACAAGTTGATGTTTCTCATTTTTTGAATTTTTATTTGAAATATAAGGCTAATTGTTCAGGATATAGGCAGTGCAGAGGTGAGAGCAATCATCATAAGTGTCACCAGTGTGTCGATTCATCATAACGGGTCACTGTTATGTACAATAATTATGTCAATATCATTTATATTAATTATTAGTGTCACATGGACTAAAACGTAATAAAACAATAAAATATTCATACTCTGTAGTTTAAAAACTCCCTCAATTCTGTTTTGGTAAAGCACTTCTTTCTGGATGTTACTGAAGAAATGTTTGTACCTGGTTTTTACTTTAGGGTACTATAACATCAACGTCTACATTCTATCCTCAATACATAATTGACCTAATGGACATCTTCTAGTAACTTATTAACCTAAAATTGTTCAAATTCTCTTGGTGAATCTTCAAAAAAATTATTCAAATATATAAATTTGAACGATTCGCTCAGTAAACTGTTGATTTCACGGCCAAAAAAGTGTTGTTCATTGTTCATTTCAATTAAATAAAGTGAGTGGAATAAAAAGGCCAGCATGGCAGAGAATAAACCGAAAGCCCAACAAAGGCAGAAATTTTCCTGTCAATTTGTCCGACTGTATTTGAAAGCCTCGACTGTGAGACTGACAGAGGGTGACTCTCAGGTATGGACATGGTATCATATACATATATGGACTCTATTTCTTCAGTCAAACATGCCGCGACTGTCTCCTACAGGTATGATATCAAAATATTCTTCATATATATCTTCCACATTGGATGGGAAAACCACTCAAATGTTCCTTTAAAGTAAAAGAACTATATTTCTTTTGACCAAAATCAAGGTACTTAAAACAACTATGTTAAGGGAATTCGTACTTTAATTGTCCTGCGCGTTATCATATTAAGATTTACATAATCAAAGACCCCCACAATCAAGAGGAAAGTTAAGGCAATAAGAAATTATTATACGTATGGTAAAAATCCATCTTGAAATAAAACTGTTTTACATGCTTGTCGATTTTTACAGGTACAAAATTTCCAAATCTGATAAGTGACTTCAAGCTTGTCATACACCAGCTGTTGATGGACACACAATAGAAGCTCCCACGAACAAACAAAAAACAAAGTAAATCTGACAGAAAATGCCTTTTGTATTATTGATATCGCGGAATGTCAGTTGACGGCCATAACGCACAATGGAAGTCGACATAATGGGCATCAGAAGTATATGAGAGTCTGTATACTAGCATGTGGGAGGCTGTAGGGGACCCAATCGCCCATTGTGAATCACAGAGTCTCTTTCACTCAATTGCATCCATGTTTCTCATCATTGACGCGTGGAGAACAAATAAGATTGTCGTTAAAACCTCACGTGGTGGAAGTCAAACAAGCATCAGGAATGTCAAGAATGCGAGCAAGTATTGGGAATGTCAGCAATGCCAGCAATTCGACAGTTCTTATAACCGCTAAAATAAGAGTGCAAAAATCTTTCAATGAACATCATGCAGTAAGTGAAATGCTACTATCCATCGAAAACCTGAGCACATCATTGATAATGGACGAGATAATAAACTTTATGGTTTTTAAAGAATTTATTTCAAACCTTATTCAATTGTTTTTTGGTTATTTAAAATTTTCAAATTTCATATACAAAGGTACACGTTTACCGTCATTGTGTTGTCAGTACTTCGCATAAACGTCAATAACTGGCATTATGTTGATAGTAGCCTACTTACATTAACGTCAATTACTGGCATTAGAATAGAATAGAATATGGCAACAGGAACGAGCCGCTTGGTTCATTCCTGAGTTGCTACCCAAATCCCATGTAGTCTAACGTAAAGGCATCGATCGCGCACATGCACCTCAATTGTACATAGATATTTCAGCCCGTGCGCTCACTTTAATCACGTACAAACGTTTCAGTCATGCAAACATACTGCACACACGCATACACAGGCTCCGAGAGTTATTTAGGATATGAAATTAGTACTTTACAGAACTGGGGGTTCCTTATCCAATATCGATCGAGACGCTTTTTGAATGTGTTCACAGTGACAGCAGAAAATGTATTTTCTTGTAGCTAATTGAAGGTTCTGGAAATTTTTACAGGGCAGAAATTTTGAGCATATGAAGTCGTGAAGGTTCTTATTATTTGTTTGTGGCCGTTATTTCTGGTTAGCACGTTATTGTTTGTGTCAAAAAAAACTTTTAGGGTTGCATTGTTAAGGCTGTTGAGATATTTATAGGTCTTGATGAGTTTAGCAGTCTTCTTTGTTCTAGGGAGATGAACTCAAGCTACCTTTCATAGCTCAGATTAGTGAGTGCAGGAATAATTTTTGCTACAGAATACTTGTCAACATAATGCCAGATTACGTCATGCCTTACGCAGATATGTCGAATTGGTCCAGACCTTTCATGAAAACAGAACTGTTGTGGTGTCTGTTGGTGGAATGGAGACTGAGAGGTCCAACGTTGTAGTAGGAGCGAAGCAAGGTTGAGGTATAG
>VCRD01002105.1:69075-97378 GCA_006783055.1 Trinorchestia longiramus
CTGGTGTATCAACACAAGCCCTGATGTATTAACATGAGCTCTAGTTTATTAACACGGCTTCAGAATCTGTGCAAAAGATTTTTATCTATTTGGTAATTATCGGGCTATCTCAAGTCTCCTGCTTTTATTTATTTTTTATTTTTTATTAATCAACATTTTTATTTATTTCATATAAATAATTTACAATTGCTCTAAATTGTAGAAGTGTATAGGTATTTACACTTCAATAAAAGTATAGAGGTGTAATTTTCACTTTTATTTATGTTACACCAGCTTAGTCGACTGCTTGACACCAGCTTGACACCTGCTTGACACCAGCTTGACACCAGCTTGCTGACACCAGCTTGCTGACACCAGCTTGGTCGACTGGTACACCAGCTTGGTCGACTGGTACACCAGCTTGGTCGACTGGTACACCAGCTTGGTCGACTGGCACACCAGCTTGGTCGACTGGCACACCAGCTTGATCGACTGGTACACCAGCTTGGTCGACTGGTAAGCGAACCTGCTTGCGAGCGGGAAGACCCGGGTTCGAATCCCACTGCCGACATGGTTGACGCGGCTAGAAATACGGCATGGGACTTGGGTAAAAGAATCGAATAATTATCGAAGTAATTATCCGACCCAAGAATGGGCCAGAAGGTTCGTTCCTATAGCCTCATTCTATTCTATTCTACTATCTTTATTATTTTCATTACTATCATTATGAACAGCAACATCGTTATCATTATCACAATTGTCATTATTACCGTTCTTATTATTAAAAACTATGTCACAAACAAACATAAAGTTTATACCAAGGAACTTCAAAGATCACAGATTACCTTGGCTGTGCTGTACACACACTCTGAGCTGTAGAGGAGTTCAATAAGCCTGAAGACCTGCCAAAAAACACATTCACGAGCATGAAAGCAGTCGACTGAAAAGAGACTCCGGATTGCTCTCCAGCGGCACGTGGAGGGTGATTAGGCAATCACAGTCTTGCATCATTGGATTGCGACTATCCTTTTTCTCTCTCCTCTACGAATCCTGGCCTTGGAAATTATATATATATATATATATATATATACTCATATATATCTATATATATATATGTTATTATTATTATTATTATTATTATTATTATTATTAGCCAATAACATCAGTTTTCAAATTCATTCGTTTGCTATCTCAAATACGTATTTGTGAGTACTGTATGTTCACTGATACATTGACTAGGTGAGTTATATTGCATATATGTAATAAAATTAACCGTAACTTAAGAACTAATCTAACCTGACGAGTATCGTATTCTTAGCCCTTCATAATTGACAAAATTAGGATTTTATTAACCATAATCTATTGCTTGCATCTACGTATTGTTTGTACATGGTTTTCTTGTTAATATCCAGAAGGGCAACAGTTTCTAATGGACACTGGGTTAAAGTTTATTTTACATACCATGTTCAAACAAAATGAGGGACCAGAGTGGAAAATTAGTTGCGTGGCCTGAGAGTTCGGAGATAAATTCAGTATCGTGAGTTGTTGAAATTTTGCACTTCTAACTGTGCATTCAGAATTACTCTATCACACGAAGCTTAAAATACGTGCACTGATAAAATATAAATAATTGATTGTTCAACAAATTGTATTTTTGAGACACAATTGGAAATCAGGAAATTTTTACGATCATAAATTTAGAAAATGTCAATTTTTTCATATCTTTCCCATCGTGCGCGACACCAAACATATATTACTATATATATATATATATATATATATATATATATATATATATATATATATATATATATATATATATATTGTGTAAATTATATATATACACAATAATTTTATAATCCATAGAGTTATTGATCCCTGTTCCAATCAGATTGTGTAAACTGTAGAGTGCTTGCAAAAATTACTTTCAACTCGACCACTTTGAGAACCTCTTAAGCTTAGAGTTAAAGCCGAGAGCTTTTCGTAGACCTCACACCGAACCCAAGAATTTTTTCTATACAATGGAAGGCCATGTGTTCCGGCGGATCCGATCGATGTTTGAGCTGTACACCACCATTTCATCTGAGGTTCTTCCTTAATCCTCGGTTTTCCTGCAGGGGTCTTTTTTCTTTCATATTTATGAGTGTAGCTCCTCAGACTCCAGTAACCAGGATACTGTGTTCGATAGGTAACCGAGATGCGGTGTTCGATGGGTAACCAGGATATGGTGTTCGATTCTTTTTTTCTTCTTTCAGTAGATAAATCAGACTCATCTTTAAAAGATTCTATAATTGCACTTCCTTGTCAGGTACCTCGAGTCTTTTCTTCGAGGTTTACTGTAGCTCGCCGGTGCCTGAAAGACCAAGGGACGACGCCTGTAGAGGCAATGAATGTAGTTGGTGTCCCAAAAACTGTACTTACTCTTTGCTAAACTCTCACATATATATTAAATTTTTCTTAATGGTCATTTAATTTTCTAGAGTTTATTGTTGTTTTCTTTAATTTAACTCTTTAAAATTGTATCTATGTCAAAATATGTGAGTATTGTGCAGTCAACGGATGAGTACATCTTTTTGGGGCAACCTGCACATTATCTCCTCCTTCATGTATGTAATAAATTCGTAAGATTACGACAATATTAAAAGAAATCTCATTGACGTATCACATGGAAAGTCTTGCATAAACAATTCAAAATATTTGTGCGATGCTCGTTGGTGTTTCGAACTTTACAAGTGAAAGATCTTACGTTCGTTCATCTCTTTGTGTCCGCCGGCCATCGTGTCTCCATTGACAACTCCTGATGGCCGATCATTCTTCCGTTTTCTGTGGGTCTGAGACCTGTACTTGCATGAGGTTTTGCACTTCCGTCCCTTCCACCTAATCCCTACAAAACTAACCCAAAAAATTCCTTTTCCCATTCACCGAAAAGTCGAACAAAAAGATAGTAAAGTCTTGCAGGTCCAGTCTTACATTAGGTACATTCTGCACGGTCTCAAAGTGCTCACAAATGTTAGTCAATGAAAAAGGCTTTGAAGTGCAGCACACTTGAGCTGTAAGAAGCCAATTAACATTTTTCCCACTAGACAAATGAAGAACAGACATTCCACGTATGAAATACGTACCCCATTTTACACCAGGAAAAAATAATTAAAATTAATTACGTTATGAATATTATGACCGGACACATGTAATGCCTCATTGTCTGTATTTTTACGCAAAAAGTAAACAATTCAGTTTTTGTTTTACCAGGTATATTTAATTCAGTATTTGGTCCAGTGGGTACACATAATTCAGTGTTTGGTACATTGGGTGCAAATGTAAATCAGGGTTATAGCCTGACACAGAGAGAGAAAAAGATAAAAACTTAAGTCAACGTGTCAATTAAAATCGGGAACTATTTATTTTAAGCTTACCTCTTTTTGAACGATTTATTTAATTCGAACGTACATTACCTTGAACTTTAAAATCATCCACATTTATATAAATATAAATGCATAGTTATTTACTCATTATATGTATTGTTATATGCATTCAGATGCCCCGTCTACACGGGCATATTTTATTTCAGTATGTTGTCAAAGAAAGATTGTATCCGATGTAAACACCAAGTATCCGACATAGACACAAAGTAACCGATGTAGACACCAAGTACCCCATGTAAACAACAAGTACCCGATGTAAACAACAAGTACCCGATGTAGACACCAAGTACCCGATGTAGACACGCACTATCCATCAACAAGCGCTCAATGGAAAACTGTGTAGAAATGAACGTTTATTTTACTACATTGTATAGCTCTGTATTCCTATGGCAACTAAAAACAGCTTGGAAGATAACGTACCAGAAACGCATTTCTCTGGGTTGTGAACGTACAAAAGTTATGCATCAACATTTCTTCCTAGTTGAAGTTTGCAATGGAATTTTTTACTTTGCTGAAAGTTTCCACTGCATTGACTTTGTTGGCATTCCGTTGCAGATCAAAACTTAAGTTGAAAATACTTGCATTTGATGTACTGGATATCGTTGTCATGCAAAGAACAAAGTGTTTCCTATGCTCGTTCTCTAATTCAAAACCAAAACAAAGTCCTCACTTTCCGGTGCTCCACAGCCTTTAGAACAGAAGTTCGAAGTATCTTTCCCTTTGGTTTAATTTCCAGCAAACTGTCACACACTCTATAATGTGTTGTAAACTTGCTTGCAGCAAAAATGTTTGCGATTTCTTATACTGACTCGCACTTTACTACATATCCTACTACTGATTTTCATATTGGGTTGTTCCTAAACATACTAAGAAATATCTTAATACCTCAGAATATTGAGATTACGATCATATACTGCTGTGCCTACACCGAAAAACAAAAGCAGTGAATCTTCACAAGTGTTCTTTGGCATCTACTTCTTTTATTTAACTGACTCATTAAACATTGAATTAATCCCTTAAATGTCGTTGCAATCGCTCCCACTGACAGCTATCCTGATCCTGCTGGTCAGACATAACTTCGAGCTTTTTCCTACTTCTCCCTCATCTCCTCTAATGTTCAATGAACAAACCACATTAAATACAAAAATTACACGGAATTCATCATAGCCCACATAAACAGGTGTTAAACTAACCCTATTACTAGACCTAAAAGTTGTACAACAAAGATACCTACTTTTTCCTACTCTTCACCCATTTCCTGTAATGTTCAATGAACAAACCATAATAAATACAAAATATCATGAAATTAATCATAGCCCACTGGAACAGGTGTCATAACTAACCCTAAAAGTTATACAATAAAGAAACCTCAACATTTAAGCAGACTGGACTCACGCAGTGTCAAATCTCTAATGGGGGTAAAAAAAGTGACGCGGCTCTGCTCTAGAAATTGCCTTGTGACCAGAGTTCTTGTGGTGTACAAAAGTTCTTGCGGTGACCACCGAGATGAGAAGCTGCGTCACATGTTGTTCAGGTAAACAAAATCACCGTGAGAAGTGCCAGTGAGACACCTGTTGGAACCACTCAAGGTAGATTTGGGCGCCGCAAACCAAGTAGGAAAAATGGCGGAACAATAGCGCTCTTCAACTTATTTTGCTTCAAAATATCGAATTGGCACAACGATTTTAACGGGTGTAAAAATAAACAAACCAGACTTTGCTCAAACTTATTTTGTTTACATTGAATATTGAGAAAATGCAGTTTCGCTGATAAATGAAGAATGAAAACAAAAGATTTCGAGCGAACAGCTTTGAAAGCCGGCCAAACGAATAGCTTTCATTCAGACAATTTCCGGCGGCTCTTCTACCTGCCAAGAGGATTACAGAAGCTTAAGGATAATTAACTCGCCATTGGTGGCCTCGATATCTGCAGTCGCAGTATGAAGTTAATTGATATGGACTTTCAGTTGAAGCTTTAAAAGATAACTGAACAACAAGTGCGAGCTGGTAAAGGGTTAGCTGTAGGTGTAACGTGAGAAACAAACTCAGAACGCAAGGTTTGTTTCGAGAATGTCCACGTTGAATACAATAACTTTCTTGAAAACTTTGAAAGTAATTTCCAAAGTATTTGTTACAAACAGGGATGTAGTGCTAGTAGTAAAACATGTAGAGACTTTGAATATGTAAGCTGCTATACAGCCTTCGGAGTTTGTGAATTAAGATGGGAGCGAAAATAAATAGAGCTTATCACCTATTTGCTTACGAGGGCATGTTTGTACTATATTGTCATTGAATACATGCACATGGAAGTGTAACTTAGAAATCAAAATGTGATTAAAGTTTTATTTATAAATAACAGGGTGACTCATAGCAGCGTATGATGCCGAGTTAACAGAGAGACTGGACTTCGGTAAGGCAGCAAGTTCTTGAGACAGTGTTCCAAGAAGTCATCCTGAGACAATAAACTCAATGTCAATGTTAAGAGGGCAATTTTTCAACATGGGAAACACGCGAACAACATTAATGATAATCTCAAAAATATGGGGATGTTCAAAATTTAAACTTTAGGAAGGTGATAATAGAACGATATTTATATTATTATGAAAGATGGAATTATTATAATTTTTCTTTTTGCATCACAAGGTTAGAATGTTTCTGAATGAAGATATAAGAAACCTCGGTAAAAACTTACCATCTTTCCATTATGTGCGTGTACTAATTGTTTCCAAAATGTATGTTGATCACTGATGGCAACAGTCTAAGCCCATATTATTCTATAACACATGGCTAGAGACTATTCTTTTTCTTGCCACAACTCTAATTTAATAGGTTGGCTGCGATTGCTGATTTGGTAGGATTGGTTTGCCGTTCAGCATGTACCAATATGGCGCACATTGCGGCCAACGTGTTAACTTTTCAGAACCGTCTCATGACCCCTTTGAGATATACTTACCCGCCCCCTGGGGGCACATACACCTCTGTTAGGAAACCCCTGCTCTAGTTGGACTCGAGAGCCTTCTCTTGAGACGAGCATGGATCTGAGAGAGAAGAACCGTAATCACGCTGTGACCAATCAGGAGCGAACCGATTTAAGCTGCCTGTTTTCCTGCATGATTTTGCGGGACATCAGTTTTGGCTCAAAGAAAGGTTTTATCTACGTATGACTGGGTGCTTGTGCTGCCCTTACGAGTATATGAATGATCTATTATTTTTTTCTATCTTCGTCATGGGAGTACAATAAAGTTTGTTATTTCTTATTCGGTGAACTAAAGAGGAAAATGTATCGACAAGTTATCATTTTTTACAGACGGAATTTTTTGTCATAATTTACTCATCAAAACCCTCTTTTCAAAAGTTTGTTTCTCCATATTATATACGGTAGCTAAGATTGTTTGACTAAATCAACCAATCTTGTGACCAGATGTGAACACAACATAGAAATTATAGAAGTGAAGTCAATTATGTTCCATACCGATCAATAGAAAGAGCTTTCAACTCTCCTCAGGCCCAAGCTTATGAAGTCCAAGTCGCCATTTTTCCAGTTTTCCTGAGCCTTTTGACCGAAATGAAATGTTGAATTCATTCATCAGCGAAGTTACTGACGTCGTTGATGGAGGACATGGACATCGAGTGGCCAATTGTGGTGCTTGAATCGATCACTCATAGAACAGTGTGTATTGTAGTACTTGAATCGATCACTTCTAGAAAAGTATGAGAGCGATTTGAATTACAAAATTTTAGGCTGTCAGAAGAACCATAGCCTAAAAGAATATTTGCCCAGGCAACGCGTCACTTACTATTGCCAAGATTGACAACCTCACAGAGCTTGACTTGAGGACAGAATTTCGTGTAATGTTCACAGAAAATGTACGGATGCTAACGAATTATAATGTAAAACAAAGTAAAAACTGAATTAGTAATCATGTTTGAAGAAATTGCTCAAAATATCTCTTCAGCATGTGCTAATTACTATCCAAATAACCTGTTATTCCAGTAGCAAGCATTGCTTTACAGGATTAAGATGCGTTTGTTGTTGATGAGTTTTTTGGACTGGGGACAACCGCAGTAAATACAGGCAAGGTCAGAATTGTTTTTTTTTTGTTGCTTTTTGACTAAGTTAAGGTCATTGGAAACTATTCTCATTCTTTTCATTTTATATTAATATGTTTTCCACTGAAATCGTGTCCTGCGTAAGACTGATCGAAATTTATGAGTTCGTTAGCCAGAGACAAAGTATTTTTCTAAATACCGTATTTTTATCAAGTGTAATGTTCATTTCGAGTATGTGAACATCATTGGGCACAAACTGACAACCATATAAACTTTTTTATGTGTGTAAAAGTAGCCATTCAAAAGGGAAGTAAAGTAGCCATTTTAAAAAGAATCGAAGAACAACGAAGTGGAAGTCGCTTATTGCTCGTCTATACTATTGTTGGAGAGCCTGTTAAGTGAAGGCAGTTAAACGCTTTTCGCTTATTTTATCTCAGTGATGATGAACTTGTCTTATAATCAAAAAGTGACTGCTGCTATCAGTACTTATGAAATGTTCGTTACCTATTTCGTGCATTAAATAAAAAATCTCCAATAATTTTTCTCCTCATACGTACTCCAAATTTTATGGGATTCTTCCAATCGTACATCAGCCGATGCAAGAAACGCTCGTTTGTCTACTGCTGGTTCAGAAAAAAGCTTGTCTACTTTCTCACCTCCGTTACCTTTATGATGTCAAGACCACGCGCACACTTCCTTCCCCAATTCGAATGTAATTTCTCAAGTGATGGGCTTGCCAAATCGACGGTATTTACGGTAATGAGATCAGTAATTGAGCCGAATTGCTCCCAAAATTGAATGTAATGCGGAGCCCCAGTGAGCAGATCAGCTTCTGTCACACGAGGATGTTTATGGAGAACAGAAACCCCGAGTTAACCTTCCACGGTCTGACGCTTGCCCTGTTCGGCCGCGCCTCCGACGCCCCACCCGCGTTCTCTGCTGAGTTCTTCCTGAGTTCTTCCTTAGTTCTTCCTGAGTTCTTCCTGAGTTCTTCCTGAGTTCTTCCTGAGTTCTTCCTGAGTTCTTCCTGAGTTCAAGTCCAAAATGCTGCTTTACAACCATAGTTTACTGGAGAATTTAGGCTAAAGAACATTGTAAAATATACGTTCCACTTTTAGTATTACCCTAATGTTGCTTTACAACCTATCGTTTACAAAAGAATTTGGCATAGAGTGTATTGAGTTTTCTTCATTTGATTTAGGGTAAAGCATATTTTGAGTTTTTTAGTTTGCATGAATAAAATATCAACAATTTAGCGAAAATGTACCTTTTATCATAGATCATCATATCCTGAAGAGTTTTTAGGGAATTATGTATTTTATCATCAAAAACTTTGGAACCTAGTTAAAAATTAGAAGTGACAGAAATTTGCCTAAAAAAATAATAATTACGCAAAATTTCAACACAAGCTCGTATGGTGTACTCTCTTATCAGGAATATTTTACTTCGTCTGCTAACTTTAAAGAAATGTGTTGAGGCTTGTCATCTTCATGAAACCAATTGTCTAGACTTTTTAATTTAAAATAAACATCAGGCAGTATATTGGATTTAAGCATTTACAAGTAGTTTCTTGAAAGAACCCGATTGAGAAATGTACAAATGTATGTTAAATTATCTTTTTTTATTTTAATAAATCTTAATTTAATAAATCTTTATTTTAATAAATCTTTTATTTTAATAATTCTTTTTATCTTTTTTTATTCAATAACTGAAAGAAATTTCAGAAAATGTCTATTAACGCTGGTCGCTAATTAAAAATTGAAATTGATATGATTGTCCAAACATCTATAAATACGTAAACTCATTGAGGAAGATTGAAATCATTAAGCGCCCGAAGTTGGAAATTTATTTCTGGATAGTATTCTGAGTTCAAGGAATTTTAAATTGAGAAAATAGCACTTATGCATTCAAGTCTATAAGTTCCTACATTGATATTGTAAATTAAAACAAAGTTTTAAAAATTCTTCCTTTTTTCTTTCTTTTCTTCTTTCTTCTGCCTTTTTGTCCAATTCTTTCAGTTTGTCATTCATAAGTACATGCAGAATTAATGTATGAATAAATCTTTTAGGTATATAGTTAACTTCAAGTATTTTAACATTAAGTCGGGTATCTTACCACCATAAAATATAATAAGCTTTTTGAAATACCACACAAACTGCCAAGATATTTCGAAAGATACTCAGTCTTGTCGCTCAAAACTACTTCTACTGTAAGATGCAAAAATAGTACTTTCCACAGGGAGCCTTGCGTGGAATGTCCAAATGAAATGTTTGTCACACAGACTTTCCAACGCTCGATTTCCTTCATTGAAGCCCTATTATTACAATGAATTGATGCATGATGACTCCTACCAACATTGGTTATGCCGGGCATACATGACAGGTGAGCGTGGCAGCGACCACAACTTCAACGTCTCGAGATTTCCAATCGAAGGAATGTCGAGGATGTCCATTGTACTGTGAGAACTTAGCCCAACTGGGCTTTTCAAAGGCAAATATGCCTCTGTTAAGAGCGAACAGGTAAATTGCCTCGAACGCGGCTTAACAGGTTCATTCCAAGCTCTTGAACATTTCTGAGATTATGCCGCTGGAAATCGCGTCCAGTCGTGGCTGTCGTAGAGGCTCCTAGTTTTGTTATTCCAATAAGTCGCGTTCAGTCGTGGCTGTGGTAAAGTCTCCTGGTCTTGTTATTCCAGCAATTCGTGTTCAGTCGTGGCTGTGGTAAAGTCTCCTGGTCTTGTTATTCCAGCAATTTGTGTTCAGTCGTGGCTGTCATAAAGTCTCCTGGTCTTGTTATTTCAGTAAGTCGTGTTAAGTCATGGCTGTTGTAAAGTCTCCTGATCTTGTTATTTCAGTAAGTCGTTTTCAGTCATGGCTGTCATAAAGACTCCTGAGTCTTGTTCATCTTGAAAACCAGCACTTCGTTTCCAAGCAATGACTCTCACTGGATTTTATATAAGCTGCTCGACATAAACAGTAATGTAATATTCGTTTTTTTTTCAGACAAAAAGAAAAACTAAATATCAGAGCAGAACTAAGTAAAAGACTCCTACAAAAAGTGTCAAGAAGGGAGCTGTTACTCGAATCTGGGTGATAAGCCGTGTTAAGTAAAGTCTGACTGGCCACTCAAATTTCGTTAGTCCGTTTCAAATTAGTACTGGCCAGTCATTAATTTCATAGGCAGATGTCTTCGTGGTGGTTTTAAACATATTTTGTTTACTGTCCAGTCAGTTGGCTGATCTATTTAGTGAAGTTTTTCTCATCTGTCCGGAATTGGGTTGGTGGTTGAATTTATAGTCAACTACGAAATGCAGAAGCATGAGTAGATCATATCGTGCATAATAGACAAAAAGGACTGCGTCCTATTATACTGGGATATTTTGAAGTACATGGCACATTGTCAGCAAAGATTTACAGGAATTGACTGAAAAATGTACTCAAATCATCAGGATTTGATCAACTTCACAGCATAGTTAGCAGTAATTTGAGTATCTAGGACACAAGCTGATTGAGGTAAATACTAGTACGCTTGATCAGCGTCAGGGCAGTATTTTGAGTATCCAGGCTACCAGTTCAATGGAGTAAATACTCGTATTCACCCACTGAAGAAAAAATTAGCCTACCCTACCTACAAGAAGTCTACAACCAGACTGGTGACCATAAATATACCATGAAACTAGTTGTGTAACTTTCAGGTAAATTATTTATTGGAGCTGCATTAAATGTCCACTAATAGAAAGAGTATAGCTCATTTTGTGCGTCCTGTTGAATAAATGGGTAATTATTTTATTTGAAACAAAAACGTTTGTCCATAGTGAATGGTTATATATTTTCGTAGCTCTAATTCTCATCCGCAATCAGTCCTGCAATCAGTTGCTCTGTTTGGACTCATTCTAGTCTGAAAATACTTTGTTCATTCGTCCTCTTCTTGATAAAATTCTTGTTTGTGAATTAGAAACGGCAGCACTAAAGGTAGTATTAAAAGTGGAACGTATACTTTAGAATAGAATAGAATAGAATTAGGCTATAGGAACGAACCTTCTGGCCCATTCTTGGGTGGGATAATTATTTCGATAATTATTCGGTTGTTTACCCAAGTCCCATGCCGTATTTCTAGCTGCGTCAACCATGTCGGCAGTGGGATTCGAACCCGGGTCTTTCCGCTCGCAAGCAGATTCGCTCACCAGTCAACCAAGCTGGTGATCAACTTTACAATGTTCTTTACCCTAAATTCTTCAGTAAACTATGGTTTAAGAAAAAGTTTTGTCGACTAAAGAAGTAAGAAATAACAGCTGTTGTGTTGTGTCTTGACCTTTCTCTTTCAATACACCCATGATGAACCTGGTATATGAAAAAATAAACAAATATATTTTTCCTGAGTTATCGTGAATTGCAACAGTGAACAGACGTACACCAAGGTAAGGTACTGGACGTATCAATACTCTGAGAAAGGTACAAACCACAAGTACCGTCAATAGAAAAATATGCATATCCCTCGCCCTTTCGCGAAAACAATTTTCCTGTTTGATTTGAAGTACTAAAATTTACTTTTTTCATTAAAAAAATAATTGGAAGTTACAGGGGCTACTTTGGTAGTTACGGTGGTTAATTTTGTAGTCACTGGGATTAATTTGGTAGTTGCAGTGGTTAACTTGGTAGTTACGGTGGTTAACTTGGTAGCTACGGTGGTTAACTTGGTAGTTACAGGGAATTAACTTGGTAGTTACAGGGAATTAACTTGGTAGTTACAGGGGGTTAACTTGGTAGTTACGGCAGTTAACTTGGTAGTTACATGGGGTTAACGTGGTAGCAACGGTGGTTAAATTGCTATTTACAGTGGTTAACTTGGTAGTTACGGCAGTTAACTTAGTAGTTACATGGGGTTAACGTGGTAGTAATGGTGGTTAAATTGCTATTTACAGTGGTTAACTTGGTAGTTACGGCAGTTAACTTGGTATAGATCGTAGTACACTTGGTAACTACTCATGGTAATAGCCGAAACTTAAAGTTATAGATGTGTCTAGAACTGACCTTCTCAGCGCACCGACATCCTCTTAGTACAAAGCGGTCGTGCCTTCGCAACCGAGCCTCCGATCTTGCAGAGATGGCGAAACTTGCGTTCATAAAAACCTGTGAGTTTCTTTCTCTGGTCCCTCCTAAATATCCTTGTCTATTATTCAGTCTTTGTGGCAGTTGCCTCTTATGACACAAAATGTGGCCGTAATACTAGCGATGACGCACACCTGCGATGTGACTCCGGTCTTTGACCTGTTAATCATTTTGCTTGCCAGAATTACCTTCAGAATGGGTTCCGGGTTCGTCTGTGAGTCATGCTGTCGGTCTTTTTATTCAGTGCTTGCATCACGCGGAATAATTTAAAATCTTTGATTGGCTGAGTTCTGGAAACATAAGTTAGTTGAATAGAGATACACTCTTAAGAGAGTGTTTACACAAAAAAACTGCAAAAATTGAGGCATATGTGAAAATATCAGCTGGGGTGCGAACATTTCGATGCCAATCAAAATCCAGCGAAACCTATTGAAAGAAAAATATTTTTTACCTTACAATTACTTCAGTAGAAGCAAACTTAGTTAGAAGGGCATTATCGTTTCCAAATTGCTTTTGAAAATTGTTGGTTGGAGCTGGTTGAAAATGTGCTTTGCAATTTCATTGCTCCATGAAGTAATTTTCAAGTATTACAACCCGTTCATTTATCCTCATTTATTGTCTGTTATCGTCAATCATTTTCCTTTATCAATGCAGTAATAGAAACTAAAACTAAAAAGGGAAAATGTAGCTGAAACGTGTAAGTTACTGTCTAGAAGTTGCTTCAAATTTGAAACTTCGTGAAAACTATTTCTGAAAACTAAACTAAACTTCTATTTATGTATCACAAAACTCCCATATCATACTATTTGTAAAAGATGGCTAGAGATCCATGCATTCCAACACAATGAATGTTGTAATGAACCTACACACACACACAATTTTTGTTATATACCGATGCATGAATACGTTTGTAAGTGATCCCAAAAACAATGCCTCAGTGAACGAGTCGTATTCCAGGCAGCTGTCAGTCAGAAATAAAGGACTAAATTTTCGAGTGTTGTGTGAGGAGGTACGATCCATGTGAGCTTGTCGTAAGGGGCACCGCTCCTTGAGTGCGTTGCGGTTAGAAAACTGGTGTTTTGCAATGGGACAATGGAAAGTTTTACAAAATAGTAAATCATGAGAAACATCATACTTATATCCAAATTCATTAGCAAATACTAACCAGTGATCAGTTTTAAGGCTGCAGTTGTAAAAAAGAAGCAATGCTGCTGAAGTCTCGTTTACAAATTCACACCTCGTTTTTAAAGCTTGTGAGGTTTGAATATCAGTTAATAAATGTAATGAAATAAGTTAAAACCTTTGCTCTTTAACCCTGAAGCACTGAAAACATGAGCATAGTTTTCCTCAGGCTAGTGCATGCAGTTTTAAAGCCATTTTTTGTATCTGACAATTAAAGCAGAATTTAAAGCAGTTGAATTTTATTTCAAAGTTAGCTAAACATTTTCGTTCAGGAGATGATTAGTAAACTTATATAGTCTCACCAATTTGGTGTGTTAAGACTGAAAGTGTCGATATAGTGTTGTTTCACAATTTTAGTCTATTAGGTTTTGCAATTAAAACATATGTAGTTTGGTGCACCCGAAAATTGGCACCCATGTTACGACAGTTCATTTGGAAAAGAGAACCAAGATCGAAATACGCAAAATTAACTGCAAAACATTGGTCACTCAGGACACTTGTGATGAAATTCCAAGTCAGTGAGGCAGATTCGGTGGTTCTTGATTCGTAATCAGTCTAATAATCAATATGAGGTCAAACATAAGATAAGAACGTATGACGATGAAATCTTATATTTTTTATGACAATATGTTCTTAAAATGTGCAGGTCTATCAGATGCAACGGTTCCCATTCACAAAACAGGTCTTTAATGTCAACACAAGAGAACCAGTAAACGTAATTTTTCAGCATGCAGTTCTTGAAACATCATCATCAATCTTCCTCATTCGAGCACAAAAGGTTTCTTATATTCTGACAATACAGAGTTTTAAGAAAACCAGTACAGATATAATATTAATGCAACCAGTACTGCTCACAATCAGAGTTTGAGTTTAGTTAAGTTTTCTCACGGGCTTGCATTTCATTCCCGTGAAATAGTTTCTTAACTTTCATACGGGGATGCCCAGACCCAAGGAAAGCTTAATTCAGACATACAATAGGCAACATATGCTGCACCAGAGACCGCTATTGTAAGACCATGAACATCCACGACCTCTGCTCGCCAGGTATACTGGCTACGAGTCAACATCCTTGCGTATTTGAAAAATTCTGGGATCGGCTGTCAAAATCAGGTTGGAATAATGGAAGTGTAGCATTTTCAATGTCCGTCGGCATTCCTCACAACGCAGGCTGCTGTTATGGGTAGCAAATAATTAAAACTATCCATGGAGTCGTGAGAAACTTATGAACTTCACGGGGCTCTTTGTTACCGTAACTACTCATGGTTATGAGCAACAAAAGACTACGATTATGGCAAGTTAAAGAGCTGGGAAAAGAAAAGTGTAGTAAACTTGAAAAAATTTTGTTCATTATCCACTACATTTCCTTCACATTGGAAATGGGTTAATTCCGTGCTCATGGATCACTATATGTAAAATAAATATGTTTGTTTTAAAGAATATAACCTTATTTGTTTATGTCACATTTTAATGCTCCCTGGGCATTTTTCAAGAAGTAAAGAACTTCAAGCAGACTAGCTATCGAATTCCATACTTTCACGTACACTGCACGCGTGCAGATAGTCCTTCACACTTTGCACGTCCACATAAGATTTTCTCCACGTCAGGGGGCCGGGAACTGTGTTGCCACTTTTTATGAAGGCACATAATCTAGAATCCAAAACCTATTGTTATAATAATCTAGATCTTACAAACAATGATCTAGAAAGTAAGCCAGACACAAATCTGGCACTGAGGTTTTAGATTTTTTAGCTGTATGGTGATTTTTCAAGTCCTGGTTTTAGGGTGTGATGTCACACCTAGAATTCTTGCAATTAGTCTTGTTCTCGTCACTATTAGATAGCATGACCCAATCTATCAATGAGGGATTTTCCAAAAGCTCCTCTCTAAAAACCATTGTATATTTCATGCATGTCTGAATGGGACACAGTTTCTTTCTTCTCTTTCTTTTTTAACTTCTGGTCAAATTGCTTCAAGTTTATCCCTTATCGAAAAGGGTTCAAGTATTTTCGAGATAATTTTTGAGTTATCACTGTTTCAAGAATCAATAAAAATAAATTATAGTCAGTGTATTTTCGATGCACACAAGTAATACAAACAACCTGAGCACTAGACCGAACCTAACGAAACCTGACGTAGGTAGACGGCAAGCGGTGATTACGTAGATTACTACTTAATGTTCGTTGAAATTTCCTTATCGCTGTCGCGCCCGTCACGACTATTGTCTACGCCAAACATCACGTAACCAAATAAATCCCAATTTGTGCTTTTTATAGTTTCATAGACATAGAATTGAAAACATTTCAAGGCTAAGTGAGCTACAAACAGCAACCAGAGTTGAAAATCTGGTACTGATGAGGGACAGAATCTTACACTTTGGGCGAAGAATCTTAATCAGACTTTTAATTTATCTAACATTTTTTTCAGCTGAATTCAGATGAAAATGAATCATAGTCGATTGTCTATGACCTAGAGCAGTTTGTGGCTCAGTGAAGGTGTTCCTAACAGCTTTGCATAATAAAAATGTTTCTTACAATCAACAACAAATAAGAAAGCTAGAAATAAGAAAGTTGTGTTACTGCTTGTCACAAGGAGAGTTGTTACGGTCACCAACAAAAACAACAGCAGTGACACTTGTCCTTTTTTTAACCTAGTACGCTATTCAGTGCGCTATAGTCTTAATCATTCACCGTCAAACCCATACAACAATGGTAATGGAAGGAATGCAGTCACATGGAAATTATACCTGCAGTAAAATATATTTTTTGAACGATTAAATAATGAACATGAAAGTTTGGAACACGAAATGATGATGTAAGTGAACAGAATTTTTTCATAACTCTCAACTGGTGGATGTTATGTACTTTATCATTCGGGATACCATTACACATATAGTACACACATACATGGTCGTAGCGTATGACTCTCGTTTGTATAACCTTATCATTTTATGAATGCCTTTCCCCTCATTCACTTCATTTTAATTTAATCTAAACTTGTTCACAGTAATGAGCAAGTTTTAGATCCATTATTGTCATACTCCAGATTATCAAATTTATGTTTTGAAATAAAATGAAAAAATTTTGTAAAATTTAACAAATTTCTGAAACTCTCCTTGTAGTTAGTGCTTCTCCATTTGCCAACTGTGGGCCGTATTTTGGAATTGTAATAGTGAAATTTCAGCTTACAAAATCAGGTAGCATAATGAAAAGGAAATATTTCCTTTCAAAGTATCGTAAAATCGAATCCATGGTCTTCAAAAAAAATTCTAAACGAAGCCTAAAAGTTCAAATGACAAGAAATTTGAACAACTCAGTGAGAAAACTTGTTTTTTAAACTAAATTTAAAACTTTTTTTCAATTCTGGCATGAATAAAAATGTGACGCTGCGAGAATAACAGCAAGCCCTCGATGCTAGGTCTTAAGAAAAACAATTTCAAAAAGAAATAATCATAAAAGCATGCCATGTTTGTCGCTGGGAAGATTTTGAATATGTTAACATCAACAGCACAAAGCTTTTAATTAAATGGACAAATGTATTTTCAATGGATTTAGCAGTAATTACTTGCACATTTCTGGAGATTGAGCTTGCAGGAAGGATGCTCGATCATTAGTAAATATCTTATGTAAGTTAAACATTTTGAATGCAGGGAAATCGATTTCACCGATTAAAGTAACAAAAAATCCCAAATGACATTCATCTACCGTAAAAAATTTGTCAATGTGGATATAAACATCAGTAATAGGGAGAGCAAAAATTTTCCTTACGGTCGAAGAATTGTACAGTCAATGCGACTGAAGGTTGATCATGGACTCAAAGCCGTGCCTGGACAGCTTGAGGAAAACAAGCGACTGGATAAAGTAGACATGTGTAACTGTGACGCATTGTCATGTGTAGTATTCCACCCCCATAAATTATCCAAATCTGGCAAGACGACCGACGTACGAAGAACTAACCCTGGAAACCAACTCACCCTAAATAATCGACTTCGAGCCCTGTCTGACAACGCTTAATCTCTGCAGTGCAAATACTGGTTCGAATTTCATTCTCCCGAAGGTACCAGTTTGACCCTAAACACGAAGTGTTGATTGTTGCTGCAGAACCATGATCCAGAAATCTCGTGTTCTTCGATCCAATTGACTTCTTCCTCCTGCGCGAACATGACCCTCCTAAAATGGACTTGATTGTCCCAATAAAATCAAACCAATGTTACCTACATTAATTGTCCCCTGGGAGCCGGGTTACGAGAAAGACGACAATTTAGAAGGTATGTTACCGATCGACCCTATACCTGAGGGCAGAAATAATTAGTGACAAAACTTCGACAGCTGCAACCCCAAGCAGTAATGATGGGGTTGGGTAGACCAAATATTTGTTTCTTTGGGGAAAATATTAGTCACAATTGACGTTCGTACATAGTGGCCGAAACTAGCCTAAGCTAGAAAACTGTTCAAATCCTGTACTTCCATTGAAGCATCGGAAGAAATTTCAGGTAATCAGTAATGTTTGGTCTAATGGTACCACGGATGATGGTCGCAAAACAGACCATCGTGTATTTAACTAAGAATGTGCATATATTTTTCAAATGTACACCTGATGCCATTTTGTTTCATGTTTTGTTTCGTCAGTACATTTCCTGTTCACTACTATATTTCGCTTTTCGTATACCTACATTCATGACAATCATTTGGCCTCCTGCTGTGTGATCTATATTGCGCAAAATATTTACTCAGAATAAGAACGTTGGTTCATTAGTTATTGTGATAGTACTGTCAAATGAATTAGGTTTGCGTGCACTTCTCGTAGCTGGCTGTATTTTTAACCTTGAAGAATTACGAATCCATTATGATCTACATATGATATGGTAATCCATAATAACCTGCTTATGATACGGTAGATCATTTTAGTCTGCTTATGATATGGTAATCCATTATATTATGCATATGGTACGTTAATCCATTAAAACCTGCCTATGATGCGGTAATCCATTATAATCTACTTATGACTCTATATTCCATTATAATCTGCTTTAAATAGTGTTAGTCTTTGAAGGCCGTCACTAGGAAAAGTCTTTGAAAACATCAAGAAATTCGGATAATGACTGCTTCACGGAGGGATTTTTTCATGAACTAACTGAAATCCTTGGCTACTTCATCAGCCAAGCCATTCAGTTCATAGAACTGAATGAGGACATGAACAAGTAATGAACCGGCAAAAGGGCATGGAGGTTGCATTAAAATACGATTGTGTGACAGTCGACAATCTTGTATTTGTACGAAAAAGATGGCCTTTTAAGCCTGTTTTAATAAAATTTAAAACACAAAACTGGGGTAACAATAGACAAAAATTCTTCTTGCATTTTTGTTGATTCTAGAATAGGTGTACTCACGTCATATATTGATGCATTTTCCATTACGTAATTTAATTCCAAAGAAACTTATCTGATCACATCATCCAGTTTAACATTGAAGCTTCTTGAATTTCTTGGTTAGCACCTGAAAACTTCAATATAAATATGGAATGGAGGTATTAATAGTTTCTACACAGCACAATTTAGTTTCAAAATCTGCATTTTTGTAGAAAAGCTAGTGTCCTTAGCAAAATTGCAAATATGTAAAGGAATTGTAGCCCTTCCACCAAGCTACGCGACGTATTATTGTATGAATGTACCTATTTTTAAAGACAAAAATAGTTAGACCTGACAGTGATAAATTATTTGAATATTCAACGTATCATGTGCCAGTTGTACTTTTTTCTTGATGCTGAGTTTGACGTCCACGTACAGATGGGACGAGAGAACAGAGAAATTTTTCATGGCCTTTTACAAATAGTAAAACATTATAATACAAAGTGTGGACCATAGCCTCATTTTTTCAAAGCGCTTGGTTTTGAAAAAAGACAGTTTTATACCTCCCCTGCATGAGGTGAGAATTTAAAGTAGATTACGTTAGTTAACTTTGAAAACTTTATCTTTAGTTTACTTTTGATCCTGTTCTTTTAAAGCATGTGTGAACATACATATGAATGTATACTCCATATTAGCACAGGTTAATGAAAAAAAAATTCTAAAACCCAGTTTTGATGGGCTAAAAATTTTCCAAGATTAAGCACAATTTAATCCAAGTTTAAATGAGATATCCGTGTGAAAACTGCAAACTCTACTGAGAAGTATTTATACTAAAAAGATGTAATTCACGAGAATTAAAATATCCTGGTCTAAAATGTTGACATGTGCGCACCAAAACACAGGACAAAAGACTCTTCCTTGGATGACTTCAAGCGTCAGGGTCCAATATAATGTTATTACTGATGTGATGAATGGGATGTTGATGATATGTTATTAACATCAATGATATTATTGCTAGATTACTAATACTCTTACATTAATGTCCTTAGTAATGTGACCTCTGGGAGAAGCTCAGTATTCTGATGGTAGAATCTAGTGTAGTGGTACCAGCACCTTATACTCACGCTCATACTCGTTCATTTGATATTTACCCTCCCTTATGAACATTCATTTACAATTTACTCAAGCTTACATTCATTTACCTCATTTTATGTGATATTAGGCATATTTTTCATGTCGGTGCCACTTCCAATGCCTTCTTATAGAGCAGGAGTGCTCAATTCCGATAATCTTGGCTAAATATGAGTACTACTATAATGTGATAGAGCGTGAGTACCATTATATCATAATAATACTTCCTCATATACTTTTAATTATATTTTTTTCAAGAGAAGGTTCCGATTTCCAGAAGATAGTACTCGGTGGTCCGGATTTGGACTGCGGTCCGCAATTGAGTACCGCCGATTGACATCGTTCATCAATAAATAACAAAATTATCCATGACATTGGTCATGGTTAGTCGGAATGTCATATTTCTCATTTTTAGATCAAGTATGTTGAGGCGTTAATAAATTTTTACCTAATTCCTTCAATCATTGCCTCAACTCATACATCAATAATTGCATCATTAAATATCCCGTTAATTTTCTCGAAAACTGTCTAGATAATTGGTTCAATTGTTTCAATAATTGCTGCATTATATTTCATTAATGACTTCTATGTATGGATATTTATTTAGCTCGCTCATTAAATGGTTCTTTAATTACTTCATATAATGTTCATTTGATTGGAAAAAAATGAAAAAGGTTCCCATGTCCCATATATATATATATATATATATATATATATATATATATATATATATATATATATATATATATATATATATATACATATATATATATATACATATACATGTAATATATATACATATATATATTTAATATCTCTCTCAAAGTTGGTTCTTTCCAGGAAAAATATTTTAGGGTGAAAAACAAACGTTCTTCGCTTTAAACAGTTTGTTTTGTAAAATTTTTTCACATGGGAACCGTTTTCATTTTTTCCAATCAAAGAACATTATATGGAGTAATTAAAGAATCCTTTAATGAGCGAGCTAAATAAATATACATACATAGAAGTCATTAATGAAATATAATCTAATATATACATAATAAACATAGTAATATGTTTTCAGAGTCCTCCTTCCAATCCATTTCCCAAAAGGAAAAGTCACACACAAAAGGAAACATGGGAAGTCTTTTTTATAGAATACTAAAATTCAGAATAATATTAATTAACAGTTATATACATAGTGTACATTAACTATGTAAATGACTAGAATTTACTATGGTTAAATTAGAATCCCTATCTTTGGCCTCGAAAATGTTAGTCAAAATATTTTTATCTCGCTTGAAAAGACATCAATCTTATCTAAAATTTGTATATACATCTGCACGCACATATATGTTTTAAAAAGCAAAAGCAACATTAGTCAAAATTCGAGTCAGATAAAATTCAGGAATGATTGATATATTGTATGATTAAATCGTTAAAAAATCATTTAGAATAGAATAAGGCAATAGAAACGAGCCGTTTGGCCCATTCATGGGTTGATACCCAAGTCCCATGCCGTGCTACCCAAGTCCCATGCCGTGCTACCCAAGTCCCATGCCGCAAGACCCAAGTCCCATGCCGCAAGACCCAAGTCCCATGCCGCAAGACCCAAGTCCCATGCCGCAAGACCCAAGTCCCATGCCGCAAGACCCAAGTCCCATGCCACGATACCCAAGTCCCATGCCGTGATACCCAAGATCCATGCCGTATCATAGTACTTTACATAGTACTAGTAGCAATAAATTAAATTTCCTCGTTTATGATTTTTTAAGCACAAAAATAATCGAAAGTTTAAAAAGTTTTTTTTTGCAGCATTAAGAAGGTAGTGCAACAGCAAACGAGTTAAGGCAAGAAACCGTTTTTGGCAGCGAATTAAGCTTTGACTGTAGTCGCAATTTTTGGCACGCATTCTCCCTGTGTTTGTTGAGCAGTGACATCCTCGAGAAGGTCTTGGTGCAAATTTCACAGGCGTATTTCTTGATGGTGGCGTGGGTCTGGAGGTGCGCCCGCAGGTTGCTGCGGTCCGCAAAACTGCGGCAACATTCGGTGCACTGGAAAGGCTTCTCGCCGGTGTGGGTGCGGATGTGGCCCTGCAGCAGCCACGGTCGCGAGAACGACTTGCCACAAATGTGGCACTTGCAGGGCAGCGTGTGGGTCTTGATGTGCATCTTCAAAGCACCAGCTGTCCCGTAAGTTTTACCACAAGTGGGGCATCCAAAAGGTGGCGATGCAGGCAACTCAGCTTGGCAAGCATATTCTTGGTGCAAATTAAGTTCAGATATCGACCTGAACTCCATTGTGCATTTTTCACAAGTAAATTTCAACGAGTTTTGAAAAGCATTGTCATCGCAGTCTCCGATGACGTCAATATCATCATCGCTTTGACTTCCAGCTGTAATTCCAGAATCATCCGACGTCATGGATCCAGGTGAAGAAAGTTGAGATTCATTGACTGCTGGGCTGGGAAAGGGGTTCCACTTCATCAAGGACAAATGAGGGGAGTGAATTTGGGGCATGTTAGGGATTTTAGTGTTTGTTATGTTATTTTCAACCCCAGCTTCCCGGAATTTATGAAAGAGAAATTGTTCAATTAAAGTGCTCTCAGAAGGCATAAAGGATATTCCAGGTAATTGCATTGGTACCTGTGGAATTCTAGGTATTGGTGTAATTGTCGGCACATGAGTACTTCTAGATACTGGTGTACTAGCAGATACTGTCGTACATCTAGACGCTATCTCATTTCCAGATACTGGCATAAATGAAGATGCACACGCGTTAGCAAATATTGATGTGCTTGCAGATACAGGTGTACCTGCAGATACAGGTGTACCAACTGATGCAAGATTGCTATCTGATACAGGTGCATTTGCAGATACTGAATTAGATTCCATTTCACGCTTTGTTACCGGAATGCTATTTGAATAATCGTACTTCATGACGTTAGAAACACGATCAATTTTGAACACTCGAGGAGAAGGAACTTCTTTTTTGACATTAGCAGACGATAAATTTATTGGCAGGTCGATTCCTGGAGGACTCACTTGTCCCCATTGTATGGTCTTCAAATTCCATTTTTTGTCCTCAGGTGATGTAGAACTTTTTTCATGGCTCGATGGCTCCACCTTCTGGCTCAATGAACTCATCATTTTTGTCTTGCAAAAGTTCTCTTCTAGTTTACACACTGGCGGCTCAGGTGATGCAGGCTTCTCCTTCTTTAGCTCAAGTTTTGGCAGGTGTTCGACCCTTGGTCGTTTCATCGAAAGGTCCTGCGGCTGGTCATCTAGAAATAGAAAAAGAAAATAAAGTTAGTTTGAACAAAGTTTCAATGCAAAACATGAATTTGAAATCATATTTGAATCTAAATTGAAGAATTGACTTAGTTACGCGATATCTAAATCCATTAATTAGGTTGAGAAAATTTTTGACTGAATGAATTATTGAGGTTTTTCAAGCTAAGGACACTTCGAAGGGAAGTAAACAATTTTTATTGTTTATTACACGGCTGCTCTCGCCCGGTTCCTAAAAACCTATTTTTAAGATTCATTTCTTTACCGCTTATTCTCCAGATATTTTCTCATGACGTTTCAATAGTTGAAAACGTAACAAGAATATGGACTTTATATCCCGTTTTTGAAAGTAAACTGTAGCAGTCAATAGATAAAAAGTGCTTGTACGCATACCGCTAGTTTTTACCAAGTCGGGCACTGATTGCAGTTTGTTCAAGATCTTACCTGAATTTAGAGTAAAAACTAACAATGAAACATTCGAACCTTTGAACAAAGTTTAATCTCAGTCCTCATATATTTTGTCAGAGTTCCATTTGACGGAAATTTTACATTAAAGAACAAGTTTAAATTTTCGAATCTCTGACTAGAGTTTAAATTTTGAAATTTGATCCTGGCAATGATTGTATTTTATAAAAACTGCTTTCAGAGAATTTCAAACTCAAGAATATATACATTCCGGAATGAATTTATTAACATGCAACATCTTGGACTACATTACAAACATTAACATATATGGACTAGACTGCACTGCTAAAAATAACAATCCCTGGAAAAAATAGATTTCGTTAGTTTCGTAACCTTCAAATGAGAAAACTTGTTACCTAACGACGATCAGAGTTTAATTGTCTATCCCATGCCATATTAAAATCCCTTAAAAAAGATCACGCGTTCATTTTCAATGCTTGTCCATCAAATGACCTGCCAAGTAATTGAGTTATTTAAAAAACTCAAAAGTTGTATGAAAATCTACGATTGGCATATACTATAATGTACTTAACGTATGTACAATATGGGCTTCAACATTATAGTCTCAACCACTGTGCAGATGATTGTGTGCCTCACTTTTTGATTGCATTAACTCACTTCGTTACTTGAAATTTACCCATCTCCCCACCAGAACTTTGTCGTTTTCCTTAATAATGGGTGTCCCCGTAGTTTCCCTTACGGGTAAATAAAATTAGTTTCTATATATTCATAGTTTCCGGACGACAAAGTATGACGAGCAATCAACCAACTGACACCCAGCTGTAAATATCAGATGGCTTATGGGACCAAATTCATATATACAGGTAAGGTTCATATTCATTTAGGAGAAATATTGAATTATTTGTCTGAAATTTCTAAACGTCGATTTGAAATTTTTATCATCGACATGAAATTGAAATTCATTTCTCTAAAGGAAAATTCTATAACCACCGAAATGAACGTCATTATTCTACGTGATGATGTCTGTAATCCGGTCAAATCTGAACTCTTTATTCATATAATTTTTAATGAAAATTTAAAAAATTTTGACTAACAAAATCCCTTGAGTACCACTTCAAACCTCACCTTCGTTCATGATGAGAGGCCGCTTTTTGAGAGGCCTACTTCTGTAATCCAAGTCAGTTTCGGTCACAGTACGTGAAGGCAAACACGCACTCAACATCTGAGAACAGCTTGAGTAAGGAGCACAAGCAAACATGGTGAAGTATCGATGGAACTGACCGAACCGCAACACCACGTTTCTTATATAGCTCCGTGCCATCCCTTCACTCCTCTTGCGAACCGCCTGTTAAAAGCCACGCCCATTTTACTCCAAATTCTGAACCTCATTCGTGCAACACGTTTTAGGATTCACGTAAACTTGCTTCTGTAACATAAAAAAACATTTCACTATTTCAAAGTCGGTTGTCTAAATCAATTCGAAATTAAATACGGTTTAATATGTCCTACACATTACTAATCCGTATTGTGCATTTCTCGTTGCTAGAGCTTCTCTATATAAAACTATAGTTTGAAATACCGTATCTAGCATATGTTTTGAATGAAATTATTTTAGTATTTTGTATCTGTAACGCTACAAAACTAAGAAGTTTTTCAGGTATAAAAGAAAAGTTAAGAAGTAGGTATATCAGAATTTCAAACTTAAGTTCAGACAAATTAAAATAGAATAGAATAGAATAGAATAGAATAGAATAGAATAGAATAGAATAGAATGAGGCTATAGGAACGAACTTTCTGTTCTATTCTATTCTATTCTATTTTAATTTGCCTGAACTTAAGTTTGAAATTCTGATATACCTACTTCTTAACTTTTCTTTTATACCTGAAAAACTTCTTAGTTTTGTAGCGTTACAGATACAAAATACTAAATTAATTTCATTTAAAACATATGCTAGATACGGTATTTCAAACTATAGTTTTATATAGAGAAGCTCTAGATAAGTAGTAAGTATAAAATAGTTCTAAACTTGAGTTCGGATATAGTTCAGGATATTTAATAGATGCATGTGTAACAGCTGTTATTAGAGGAAAAGTTCAGTAGAGGAAAAATTAATTCTGAAATGACCAATAAAAATTTTCAGATTCATTTCCAGTATTACTATCATTCTGTGCTGGCTACACCAATTTTCATTAAGCTTTTTAACTATTTTCTTTATAAAAGAAATAAAATCACTTTGTATGGTTCTGTCCATCTCTGTATTTCTACTTCTACCAGTTGTAGATTTTAATGATAAAGCATCTGTAAATCTATAGTTGTATAGGAAGTAAGAAATTTTTACCTTTTTTCTTTCAAATTCAAAAAATGCATAAGTTTTTCAACTCTGATATTGAATACTAACTGGTTCTGCAACGCAAAAGTTGTATGAAAATCTACGATTGGCATATATGATGTACTTAACGTACATTATCCGTTAAAAACAATAAAATTATTTCTATCAATAAAATTATTTCTATCTCCTTTTATTAATCTCAACTTTCAACTAATTTTCAATGAAGACTAAAAGCAAAGGAAACAGTTATTTCAGTTAAACCATCTATAGCTTCCTAAAAACATGAATAGTGTATTTGCAATCAATTAAATCAATAAATAATTTCGTATTCTATAAAATAAAAGTCGAAGAGTCATCTCGTAGATCTGAAATTGTTATTTTGAGTTGACTGAACAGAATCGGTGCAATTTTTGCAAATGAATTTTTCTTCGCTTTAATTAATTATTGATCAAGGTCTCAAAAATTACAGGTTTTGCCAGGTGTTTGAGATGTCAACCTCACCTAAGTCCCACCTCCCCAAGCCTTCTACGCTCCTCCCAAATCTTCCCACGTTTGCTATTGGCTGCACGTGCTGCCGGTTCGCACGCTGAGAACGTTCCTTTTTCTCACGAACCGACGCACGCACATCAACGTTGCTGTTTCTCACGAACCAACGCACGCACGTCAACGTTGCTGTTTCTCACGAACCGACGCACGCACGTCAACGTTCCCATAGCGGGTGCGTGTTTGGTATGCGTTACCTGCACGAGAATTTGTCTTCTAAACAAGCAGAAATGAACACCCGCGTGCTCTTTTCGTTACTACCAACAGAATAGTGTACTTTGCCCAAGTTTGAGTAATTTACTAATAAATCGCCCTGACTACCTAATATATTCCAACATAAAAGTTTTGTAGTCCGGAATGGATTTTTTGTCCAGTGGAAAAGCAACTTTCTCTTATGTAATGTTAGAAAAGATCTTTAGAGTTAAAGCATTCATGTGATTGCAGAGATAACGTGGTAGGTATAGATGATTAGTAATTTAGTGGTATACGAAAGCTGTAGAGTTTTAACACGTTTCCTGTGATTGCCTAGCCGGTGCAAATCTTTACTTTGTACACATAGTCACAAAAAGACTTGGAAAAAATTACAGAACCTAAACTAAGTGACCCACCGGTGGGTCCCTTCGCAGGAAATGTGTTAAGAATAGTATACAAAGTGGATTACAGATGATATGGAGTAGATGACGAATGCCATAGAATAGGGGAAGAATGGCAGAGAGTGGAATAAAGAAAAGGAAGCAATTGATGTAATGAAAAATGTTATTAATAATATTTGATGCAAAGGAAATAGTTAATGGAATAACAAATATGATTGGTGATTGATGATGAGAAGACTAATGATGAAATGAAAAGGAGCAAAGATGATTAATGGAAAGAATCTGTAATGATGAAAGCATAGTCATTACTACATAATGACCATATCAAAAATAATAAAGAATCTCAAAAAGACAAGAACGATGTTCATGCACCTTTTGAAGCCCGTATTGTTTGCATGATAGAGGATCGGAACTTACAGCTTTGCTAAAGCATTCCAAACCAATTACTTAGGAATGAAGATGTGCATTTTAATTACTTCTGATATTAAAAGGAGCAGCTGCTGCATTTATAATGAGCGACTGGAATTGGCAAGCATGTGGTGTCACGTTACACCAGGAGCATGTGGTGTCACATCGTTCAGAATTTCAATTTTAGGATTAAAACTGAAGTTCAGCTTAGAATTGAAAGTTTAATTTTATAGTTGAAAGTTTTAGTTTAGAATTTGAAGTTTTTAGTTTAGAACTGAAAGTTTTAGTTTAGAAATGCAAGTTTTAGTTTAGAATTGAAAGTTTTAGTTTAGAATTGAAAGTTTTTGTTTAGAATCGAAAAATTTAGCTTAGAATTGAAAAATTTAGCTTAAAATTTAAAGTTTTGTTCAGAATTGAAAGTTTTAGTTTAGAATTAAAAAAAAATAGCTTAGAATTGAAAGTCTTGTTCAGAATTGAAAATTTTAGTATAGAATTAAAAGTTTTAGTTTAGAAATGAAA
>VCRD01002106.1:0-36003 GCA_006783055.1 Trinorchestia longiramus
CGAACCTCACACCTGCAACACAAAGAAGACAGCATGTTAGCAACGGTTAAAGGGTGAGTACATTTTTTTGAGACACCCTGTATATTGGAAGTGCCGTTAATTGGGTATTAAATCCAATGTACACTACTGAACATTACTCAATGTTGACGCTATTTTTTGGTTTCGGTCCATTGGAGTAGTCGTTTAATTTTATTTCAATAGCTACGTTGTGTCGCTCTGTGAACGCACGAGAGGTGGCAAGTAGGGTGAATGATGTACACTGCTCAACGCAACTGATCTCCAAAACTCATTGATCGTGAGGATGCAGGAAAACATGTGTTGTACAGTATCTAGATGACTTTACCATTTTGTACGCTGCGTACTCCTTGCTCGTACCAACGTTAATTTCCGTCTACAAGGCTTCTCCTCTCGTTCACGACTCCCTGCTGCTCCTGCTGTTAGGACCCAAGTCTTATGTCACTTCCATTCTGTTCCTTAGCTTCATTTTCTCTGCACCTCTTTCTGAGGCTTTGTGGCGACCCAGGATTCTCTTTGAAATTGCGTTCCTTTCAGATTGGTGCGAGGACTTTTTTTCGGAAAACTGGTCACCTAATGAACACTAAATTTACTGTAGAAGATGCATTTGATGCTCAGTAATACATGCATAATATAATAGTTAGTTTTATGTTGATCAAATGTTTGGTTTTAAAATTAATTTGAACGTTTGTTTGAATATGCTGAAGTATTTTCGAAAAGAAAGACTAGAATTTTTGGATTGTATTTAAATGAAATATATTTTTGAAAAGTGTGATTCAAGCAATATTATAGCTGTTCTGTTACTTTTCAGTGTCCATCTTAGATCCGTGTAACAAACGATAAGTTTACACAGGCTCAAAAGGCGACAAACGAAGGCGATTGTCAAGCAATATAAGCGCCTCTCTTCTTCTACTCAACCATAGCCTAAGTAGTACCGTAGAAAAACTCGAGTGAAATTTTCGAATTGACGATTTCACTACAGTTAGTTTCAAGCATAGACAATACTGACAGCATGTTGTAATGTACTTTTTTGCTAAAGTCGTGGCAGGTTTTTCAAAAAATCAGAGCACACCATTTGAGTAAAAAACGTCTCGCATGAAGTGTTGCCAAACTCTGCTCTCTGTGCAAATTAGAACTATTTTTAGTTTGAGGCAAACATCTTTCATTGAAGCTTCGTTAAGAAATTGTTTCCTAAGTACACAGTCTTCAGAATGAGCTGTCGATAGACAATTTGTAAATTTTCTTCAATGTAAGTAGCTATTTGTTTCTTCATATCCTTAATTGCTCCTGAAATTTACTAGTAGCTGAGTGTTTTTGAACTTCGATTTAAAAATAATTAAAGCTAGAGAGTTGATCATTCAAAACCACTTTGAACTTGTATAAAGATTCGGTCTTTAAACAAGTTGATCGAGTGTTTAGTAGGTGAGCCAAATGGCATAATCCAGTTTAAATACTACACATGAAGAAATATTTTCTGTGCAGTAGACATTTTCCACATAATTTTTCAAATTTTTCCTGTTCCTTTTTAATTTTTTTCCCTGTTCTGTTGCGATAAGTCGAATTAAGATTACTGTTGGCAACATTATTGGCCTAGAATGAAGTAAATTTGCGGCGATACGTGTTAATGGGTGGTTTATAATGACATGTCTAATTTATTTATTAGTGATTGATTTAATGCATATAAAAAGGTCTAAGTTTATCTGCCTACTTTTAATTGCATGATGATTGATTGTTGATGAGCTCTTTTCTCTCTCATAATTTACGTAAACTTGGTTTCAATTCATGGTTTTTCTGCATGCTGTCCTACCATCATATTTCAATTAATACTTGTAATCAACACAATTTAATTGAATGCAACAAACATGCATACGTACTCGCACTAGAGAGACTCTAATCCTCTGAATACATAAAATGGTAAAAAGTGCTCCCAGCACTTCTTTTCAATAGCAAGATGAGGGTAATGATACATACAAAAAGATTTAATACATGTTGTTCTAACTTCACGAGATGAGAAATGTGTGAACCAGACTTTCGCACATAAACCACAACATGATATTCTATTAAACAGTGCATAATTAATGGATCAATTGCATACCTAATAGTTGAATAATTAAATGTGCATACGGGACAAATTATTTAAATCAATGGCGCTCACGACAATTTACAAAATTTACCCTGTCGCTAACCTTGATCACATGGAAAATAATAATATTAATTTGCCATTACGCTGGAAATTCGTTGCTGATGATTGGCTCGATATTAACACACAATTACAATACATTAGCAATAACGCTGATTATCCCCCTTCCCTTTCCTTGCTACTTCGTAATCAATTCTTCCCTTATCATACACGGTTAAGTGCACGTGAAAAATCTGCTGTTATTTGTCAGTGTGATACTAACTTAGTTCCCCCTTAATCACTTTTACGCCTAATCCACCCATACCCCTATACCTATCCCTCGATGTCGCTCAAGCTGCAAAAGTCCTACATCGCTGTCGAGATCAAATGTCCAAGTCTAAGTCCCTTCATCTATCCTTACTGCAGCTTTTATGTGAGCCTTGCTCCTCCCAAGTATCTTTTTGTCTCCTTTTGCAATCTCCCTATTTGTCCAATGGTCTAAAATAGGTTTCTAACGTTTTTGATATACCCCGCCCACTTTTCAATCACCTTGAGCGTCTCACGGCTGCGTGATTCTTGAGTCACACGATGCTTAGCCATAAATTTCTTCTCGCTGCCGTTTCTTTTAGCTACAAACATAACAGCCCGACCTTTTCAAGTGTAGGCCCTTTGTCTGCGCCGTGGGTTATACGTAGCGGTCTCTATAGTTTCACACCTCAAACGTAACTAAACACTTCGAACCTTCTCAAGTGCAGGCACTCGTTTGTTTCCCTTCCCACGAATTTGCCTTTCGGTTAATCTCTCAACACTTGATACCTTCAGCTTTAGAGTATCACGACTACGAATTCCTCGTGTGATAAACACTCCTCATACATATACTTCATACATCGCCTGGAATATGCAAACCTATGAATATATCATAACTACCACGACAAATTTTACAATTTTTGGCGCCTATGACAATAAAAAGTAGCTATACATGTCATCCACCTTTGATTTTGACCGGCAAATCTACAGGGTACGACAACATGCGTTTTGCTTTGAAAAAAGAAGATATGTTGTCACACCCTGTACTAAGTACACCAATCATAAAATAAGCGAACTGAAGAATGTACGCAAAATATATGTACAGGAACACAAGTGCTGACAGAAGTAAAGTGTGTTTGATATGAATTTTGTGATTTAAAAAATAGTTTTACGCCCATCAATTTCTGATCAACTACGTTAAAACCTTTTATTGTGGCTGAAAATTGTGAGGGCATGATTATTCAAGAGAAGAGGGAAATACCAGAACATTAGAAAAGAATGGTAATCGTTATGCACAGGTGCATCTGCTCTAACAG
Source organism: Trinorchestia longiramus (assembly GCA_006783055.1). NCBI lineage: Eukaryota > Metazoa > Arthropoda > Malacostraca > Amphipoda > Talitridae > Trinorchestia > Trinorchestia longiramus. The sequence goes on from VCRD01002106.1 coordinate 3,478, forward strand.
AGAAACTGTAACAACTGTAGCTCAATGTTTAATGCAGACCGTAAAAGATGTGAGGAAATAAATGGAGACTGCAACGATTATTTCGAGGTCATTGCGTATACAAAGCGGCACCACAGACTCTGTGACTGCCCTTGCGCGCCTGCAGATACATAGCAATTCCATCAAACGATTCTAAACGGCCCAATCTACGCGATCAGCGCCTGTAGGAAGAAATTGGTTTTGGGGAACGCTACGATGAAACTGACACAGAACGAGGATCTTCGTTACGCCTCCGAGATATGGTATATGTATGTAGTAACTCGTTCATCTCCTTTTGGGTCACGAAGAACCTCCTCATTAAAGCCAAAAACTTGCTGAACAAACTCCAGCAGTTGAGCCCAGCGCAGTCTGATGTTTCTGATGAGAAAAAGGTCTGCCTCTGCTAAACAGACGATCACCATCATAGCTCATTCGCTTACACTCGTCCCAAGATTCTCCAGAACCATGCAGACGAAGTTCTTCAAACTTATAACTTTTGGGAGTGTCTCCTCAGATAATAATGTTACACCAGCTCACTTCTTTGATCAAGGTCTGCAATTGAACTTCGATGAGTGTTTGATGTTAATGGTTACTAGGGGAAACTTTTATCGAGACTGTGACCTGAGGATGTCACCATAGTTTGTTCTAATAAATTTGCTTCATGTTGCGAGTCAAGGAAAAACAAGCAGTGTGCATGACTGAAATGATTTCAATTTCTAATCACTTCGCTCATGGGTTTAAAATTCAATAAATGGTTTTGCGTGGGGTGCTGTAATATAGCGTAAACTTTTCAAATTATTTCACATGGCGGTCCCCTACAACACACTTTTTCAACTCAGGGTCCCTTGGAGGGACAAATATATATTATGATATACATACATTATGTAGAAGTTATGATAAACAAACTCTCGCGGTCCCACAAGTGACAACGGTTCCCTGTTTGGCAACCACTGATATAAACAGTGGCACATGCAAACCAAGACTGAACTGCTGAATTCCATCATGGACACGTGCAAACTTACAAAAAAAACACTTGTGTACTCTACATGTGTAATTCTCAAGATTGGCCATGACCTAGCTGGAGGTCATGTAGGAAGCTGTGAGAGGCCAGTTCTATTAAAATGACTACGCTTTTCATTCACTCATATTTTTCACCGACTCATGAACGTCTGACCGTGACACGATATTCTGTTGCTTACAGCGATAATTATAAATTTTCTCCTGCACATCCTGTACTGATGCATGTGTAGAAAATGTATCTGAATTTGAATGTATCTGAATACATCTGCAATGTATTTAAGTTTTTGAAATGATGCCTAGTATTTTGTATCGGCACAACGGCTGAACTCACCAGGAAGAAGTTATGCGTTCTCAGACCAGGTTAAATAAAAAATTGATGAATTGTGCTATGATGTTTGAATTTCAAAGTCACGAGTACTGAGCTAAAATTAATATTTCATACCTAGTAAGCTAGTGTCGAGAAGAATTTAGTTTACTACTGATAATTCCAGTACTTGCTGATTAAATAACATTTTTGAAATTATAGTTTCATCAGGTTCGCTTGGGTTTTATTGTTTGAATAGGACTGTGAATTATTATTCAAGTATATCAATTAGCGTTCGAATGAGATGTATCTTCTTCATTTCAGTGCCAGTAAATTGTTGACTGGAACTGGTAGGCGCTTGATATTCCCCTATGATGATGTTACACAAAGAGAATGCTTCCTTTTCTCCATTTAACTTCTAACTTCATGTGCTAATACATCGCGAAACGTGTCTGTACCAAATACATGCGTGCGAGCCAAATATTGTGTGAAAGCCAGTTTTCATGTTTTTTTCGTACACATTTAGTTCTCTCATGCTCGCCGTCATCATCAATTGGGTAATCATACGAAAATAAGCATTGATTGGCCCCATGATAGAATTCCTAATCATAATAGTCCGGTGGTATGTATATAACTGTCTTTGATTAATATACGCTTTCACGTAGACTCATTCCACTCTAATGCTCCTCTATATCAGTTACATAGCCATCTATACAAGATGAGGACAGCAAATACAAGTCGTAGAGTAAATTGGTAGTTCCAAAGTTGAATGCAGATCACAAAATAGCTGCTGGCCGTAAATATCACAACAGAAGTTTGAAAAATTTTCACTCCACACATGGAATATTTATTATTGTTTGCAAATTTGATCATTTCAATGGGACATGTTCAAAAATATCGGCAAAAAATCTCTGTACAAAATTAGACAGCAGTACTTGATCTTTTGTACATACTACATATAGCAACTTCAAGCTCTGCGGAGTTAGACACAGCGCAGTGCTTCAACATTGATACATTCCGATAGCACGCTATGAAATACAACTGCGCTGCAGCCTCTCGTAATTTACCAGAATATTAACTGACTGTTCATTTTCATAGAGTATTGAGGAATTTTTACACGTTTTTTGTTCATTTATTACTCCTGAAATTAGTAGGTAGACTTTTCAGCCTACACTACACTCGTGAAACGGTTTGCCATTTTTCGACGCGCTATATAAATTTTCCTATTTAAATATTAGTTTCAGGTCTTTATCTACTTTACAATATACAAGCATGCAATTGAATAAACTAAAAACAAGTAAACATTACAACGTGATTACTTATTTTAAGCGTATTTTTCGTTGAACAACTGCTATGTGACAATTGACAAAATATGAATAGAAAAATAACTATCTCCCTATAAAATTTTGAATATAACTCAACTGTCAACTGAGCTAGAACCCCCAGAGTAAAACCCTTTCCGGTTGAGTTCAGTCTGTGGAACTGTGACGCAAGTGTTGCGAATGAAATAATAATTACATAAATTATGTTTTCGTCAATGTATTCCTATCGTACCCTTATTTTACGCTGCTTAATTTGTTTTATCAAGATCCTTCTTGATGCACAGAGGGCTATTTTCCTTTCACAGTCCTAACATCTCTAAGATAGAGCAAGGTTTTGGAGTTTTAGAGAAGAGGGATAATCAAGTATCAGAACTGTTGTTTAAAGTCCCATCAGCAAAATGAAGGACTACAAAGGCTTGAGAACAAGTTTGCATTATTTATTTTTTGAAATAATATTATCAGTGTGGCATGACTGAAGAAACACTTTTATCAAATGTAAAGCTTCTTCTCACGTTTGTTCTTTCAAATTCACTCTATGATTCAGGGAGTCTTTCGGAGAAATGTAATTATTTTAAAAGAAACTATATTGAAGTGTGTTTTATAATTGGGAAAATTTAAATTTAAAATCCATGACATGCATCACCCCAATTTCATTTTTTTTCAGTTGTTCGTCCAATTTCTTTTTTCGTTTGAGTTTTTTTAAATTGTTGGTCTTAAATCGTTTCATATATTGTCTGAGTTATTTTATTTTTAAGTATTTTAATGAAGTCGCTGTGTATTTTTTATTGATCTATGACCTAAAAGTTTGATTTGATTTCCTGGCTAATTTGAGGCCCAAACAAAATTTGGTATCACATGGATACACTGAATTCTTTCTTAGTGGCAGAAAAGCGAGTATTTTCAGCTTAGTAATCACACTTGTTCCTTCATATTCCAAGGGTGCTTAAACCTTGCATAATTGAATCTATGCAATTTCTGTTTGAGCTGTTTAGATTTTCTTCACGCGTTAATTAAAAGGAATAAATGAATTGACACGTAGCATCTTCTGTCTCGACATCATAAACATGACGTTCAATGTGAAATTATCGTTTACAGTCAACATTTCCTGGTTTTTCGATTAATCTTCGAGCAGCATTGAGCACAATAGCTGTTTTAATTCACTTATTAGATGACAGTAAGAGAAAATAGATAATTCACGATGGACTGAATTAAAAAAATCCAGTCATTTATGTATTCCTCTAATTTTTTTATAAAAATTTAAAATTAAATTCTGAACTAGCTCTTTTCTTGCCCCTCTAAGTTCCTCAAAATTGCATGACGTAAGTTTGCTAATTGATCAGAGAAGTGTTATAAAAACTTTCTAATTTTCCTCATTATTCTTTCCTTACCTCAAGTTTCCTGTAAACTTAAATCCCGCTTGAGTAATGGCTCACACTGTTTTGTTGGCTGGAGACGCAATATGTTGTGTTTCATTAGAGCTGAGCCAGGAAATGGCGCACTTGTGCGACCGTTTTCTTCTCACAACTTTTTCGTAATCAGTTTTTGTTTACGAGGGCAGCAATTTGTTCGGAACGAGTTCCCCCACGATCACAGTCCCACCCGTCAGCGCCACACTTACTGGACCTCGGCCATCGCTCGAGACCGCCTCTACCAGCTCTCCCTAGCAGACCTGCCTCCCATACATGGTGAGTGAGGACTGCATTTTTTGTACCATTGAAATCATTTTGTTATGTGTAAGGTATTCGCGAAAAAATCAGGTTGTGAGTAGTAAATACGATGCAGCATCGACTTGTTTTCGTATTAACAACTTGCTTTTTATAGCTGAGAGCAAGCTGACAGCTTAAGTACGATTACTTGCAAGCTTTCTGAGTAAATCGGCTGCATGCTCTCTTGATTAAACTTGTTTGCTATTGATACGAATATCTAACGTTGAATTAGAACTATTTCGAAGTTTGGTAAAATGCACATCTCATTCTGAGAAGTGTAGATCCGCTTTTGAAATACCCACCGTATTTCATGAGGCTGTACATGCTGAATATTTCCGCTCAACTAAAATTTTTATAATTAACTTTTAAAAGTTGCCACAATGTAAAGGTTAGACTATAATCTTTTAATGAGACGGATAAATATCAAAAGAAACTATCACGGACGAACCCATGACGACCATCTAAACAAGTAATTTACGTACGTTTCACATCACATGGTTTCTAGGTTTTGCATCGACTTGAGATTCAACAACAGGCTACTCAGCCAAAAAGGGAAAAATAAGTTTGAGGGACTGGGTTAATCTTAATGAAGTACAATGGTTGCAGTCATGTTGAAACCTCTTTTTGGACCGTTTTTAAGTGCTTCGAATGTCATCTCATATATTGAAAGATTGATGCAAATGGGAATTCTGAGAAAATTTTCCTCAGTTTATGAAATCTGGCTAATGGGTTCAAATGAAAATGGCGCTTAGTTTGTTGGAGTATCATACCTAAAGTGAGCGTGCTTTCAGCAGATTTACTTTTTAATTGGTGTAGGAAAAAATTCCCAATTTCTCCCTCGCTATTTTAAATAAAATACTACACTCCATCTAGACAAAAGGATTAACAAATTCGTCCTTCACTGCACGGGTATGCAACGTACTTTTTATGTCGAAACATAAAGTGTCCACTCAGGAACTTCTCAAGGTAGTATTACCGGGTGTCTTTAGTTTAATTTGTCAATGAATAATCTTGACAGAGCACATGATTACTCAATAGCCTGAATTACAAACAAATCCTACGGAATCCCCGAACTTGCTTTCATATGGTTGAGTAAGATCATGGCCACGGAGCTCATCCAGTTTAATCTCCTAGTATTTCTATAATCAAATGAAGACGAGCGGGGGAATTTTGTTGCCACTTTTTCCCTTTGGAGGAAGTTTCCTCCACGTAAACAACAGAGTTCTATTACGGAACCTAGTATTCCGATCATACTAGACCTCAAGTATGAGAATCAGATCAATCGCGGATTATGTGCATTAGTTGAATTCTGTTTTACAATGCAAAAACCTTGGTCGATTATTCCCATAACATTATATCATTTGTGTATCCAGTGAGCTTCTACGTGCCATCTTGAATATTCAGAGCAATTAAGAAAGACATCTATAAAATGCAAATTGTTGACTAGAAAAACTTGCAAAAGTAATTCTTAAAGCCCTCGACTTCAGCCTGAATCGCTGCCTACAGAATTGAAACTAGTCTCTGAATTTATAGATTCTCAAGTGTCTCGAAATATGTAATGATGCAAACTCATGCAGTTTTTATGATAGATGCAAGAACGCATTTAGCCGTGTCAATAAGGAGAGACTCAAAATCATGTATTTCAGGACAATATATGCTCACCAATTCTTTCCAATTGAAGGGATGATCAGATCTAACAAATTCGTATATCACATTGAGTCCATTTATACTCGGTGGATACATTCAAGGGACGACTCGAATGATACTTGATCGATCAATTTACAATCTCCAAATTGGTGAACAAAGTTTCTACGCGCACACTGTATATGAGTAATTGAATGTTCAAGAGAGATATAGGTGAGCATAGAAAAATATTAACCTGTACGAGATTTCGTGTACGATTTGCTCATAGACGTATTACGATTTATCAATTACTCTGATTAAATGTGTATTTATGACATATGTATTCTTTATTAAATAATGTAATCGTTAAAGTGAGTAGAGGCTAGACTGATGTATAAAGGAAACATTACATTTGTTCAACTTGATGAATGAATTGCATAATTTGCTCATTTGTGAAATTATATTTATATTTATTTATTTGTTTGCAAACAAAATTAGGCGCATAACGAGTCCCCATATCGAAATTGCGATGTATTTTTGCCAAACTAGAATGTTGTAAGCGTAATACAAGACCAAATTTCCTCAAAACTTCGATCACTCTACGGAGGTAAAAGCACACTAGAAGATTTGAACTTCAAATGAAATGAAATGACACTAACTGGAAACGAAATTCATTTTTTTTTAATTACGAGCTTTGTTTTTACCTACCTGTGGCACTTTGCGAGCTAGTTGTGACTGTACGTTTATTCAAACATAATTTTTGAATTAACAAATTTGATGGAAGCTTACTAAGGCTTCAGCAAGACAGCCAGTTAATATCCAATAGATTAACGATTCCTCGCTGTATTTTATTTTCGCTTGAAATTTAATTGCATGTGCTTATTTAACTTGAAATTATATAATATTCTTCTTCTGTACAAATTCATATGTAAATAATTTAGTAACGTATACATAAACCGTGAAATGTTGAATAACGTTTTCTTTTCACCCGTAGGATTCCCTACATCAAGTCTGCAGGAGTGGTCTGAATATCGCCAGTTTGGGCTGCGTTCAGCTGCTGCATATCTGCTCGTATTTGACCTCAATTGTCCTGAATCCTTTGTCCACATAAAGCATCTCCGAGACCAGGTAAAACAATGAACAGGTGAAATAAAAAAATTTCTACATCCTAGGGAAAAAATCTCTCAGCAATAACATGTTTCTAATCAGATTTATTTTATACAGTATATTAAACATAAGCTTCCAACATTTACTCTTCGGGTTATACGTAAAAAATATTGGGCAAGCCCTGAATGAAATTATATGATTCAAGAAATGCTTCTAAGCTTACGATACATGTTAGAGGTAGATCTGGATTCGGTCTCGTATTTAAAAAGAAACTGTTAAATGATAATAAGAATAGAATAAGGCAATAGGAACAAGCCGTTTGGCCTATTCTTGGGTCGATACCAAAGTCAATATCCAAGTAGTGTTAGCATGTCAAGGAATTTTGGCAAAAACGTTCATTACGAGGTGCATTCAAGTTGTAACATATTCGATGTCGTTTTTCAAAACTGGAAACCGATAGAGGTTCCTTATTTTATTTTAAATACGCGTGCATACGTTGTAAATGTGTGGCAGAGATGGCATCACTGTATGGCTCATAGAACTCTAATGGCAGGTGGGAGTTAGGACTCATTTTGATATTCAAAATGGTGACATTTTCATTCCAAGAACAGCGTGTAGTTATTCGTTCCCTCAATTTCAGTGGTGTGACACCGATGGGAATTCATCGCCAGTTGAGTGAGACGTGTATATGTTGCTGATCTATAAATATATATATATATATATATATATATATATATATATATATGTATACATTGAGTGCTGGTAGCATGGATGTGTATAGTGGGCGTTCGAAGGTGCAGTAGTTCGATGAAGGCAGAACGTCAGCCTTGCACCAGTCGGTTTGACGACATGATCGAGCGAGTGTAGAATGTTGTTTTGGAGGATCGTCGAAGGAGCCTGGAACACATCACCTCCAAAGTTGACATTTATTTGGGATCTGTGCACATAATTCTTCATCTGAATATGCAAAAGTGACGGCCACACTGTTGTGCGCGTAGCATGTTACCAGGCACTGTTGACTTGTGATGACGCATGAATGGGATTATTCTCATTGACTGGGACAATGGATGAAATATGGATGCTGTTTTTAAATCCTAAAACGAAGTGCCAGTAATGGGGGCACAGACACAGATGCTATACGCTGTTTTAAGTATAAAAACAGTCCTTCCTCTCACTGCCTTTGTTAAAGTTCTGTGTACCGTATGGTGCTGTCATGTCTGTCACGCATTCACGACTACACGCGTATTTTATACCATACTTTACTTGTCTATGTTTTCAGTCATGAGAAAAAACATTGGAGGTGTTCTAATTTGAATGAAGAAGCTGAAGCGAGATGCATCATATACATTTACAAATCGTTTAGTTCGCCCTGTATAGGATTTCACGTGTGGTCCTATCAAGAGATAAAAAGCACCAAGGTGTAGTCAAACTGTTTATTGAATTTTACACGTGCTCAATCATGTCAACACATCGGTACAGATTAATGTAACACCACCGTTGTTTCTTATAGGTCATTGAAATACTTCAACCTCTACTATGGAACTGAAATATTTCTTTCTTAATTCCGAGCTGATATAAGATATGTTTTCTAATATAATTCATAAAAACCATAAGCTGTAATGTTTCGTGATGCAATTTTAGCCCATATTCAAGCCTAATTTTATTCATAAAATGACCTCAAAATTCCTTCTATTTTAAAAGCTTGTCTCTAACCTCTTGTGAGGGTGCTGGTCTTTATCTTCGCCCCTTTTGGTATGGAAGTTTTCCGTAATTGGCCAAGTTCTTGCAAAAATTGTCTCGTTCAAGGAATGTTAGGTCGCTTTGATCTGAGTTTTCTGCTTTCAAAAGTTTGGCAGGCTTTGGTCCGTGCATCCGCTGTTTAACATAATTTGACCACGGTAAAGAGGGTCATGATTCATTGAAGTCGACGAACCATCAAGGCTATTTCCAGAAAGTAAAGATGATACCTTTAATCAAGGTTCTAATTTGAATTGAGTTAAACTTTATGCCACGTACGGAAAAGACCAGTATTCTTCAAAGCTGGGGTCAATAGGGCTATGATTTGAGAAAACCGTCGGTTGAATCATGAGTGACTTTAATGACTTTTGAAGTACCATCTAATCAGGACTCATGAATTTTTACCAAGTATTTTTCAAGGAAACGTTAAAATCAAATACTGTATATTAGGTAGCGCACTTCATGAAATGTCGCCTCAGTCAGGCCTTCTGAAGATTTTATTTAGAAGTTTGATATAGATTATTTGCTTGCTTTCTAGATTCATGAATCTCGCGACCTACACGAAGTCGCTTTGCTGGTCGTAGGCAACAAAAGAGACCTGCTGCCTGACTCTCGTTCGGCTGCCGAGCGCTCCCGCGAGATGGCATCCGTGGTGCGCAAGCAGTGGAAAGCCGGCTACGTCGAGGTCTCAGCCAAGTATAACTGGAAAGTTGTGACTGCTTTCCGGTGAGTAATCAAAAATGATAGGTGATGAATAATGAGGTGACTGGCGACAAGTCACATTCCAGTAACGAGTCCTGTATAGAAAAAAAGACGACTAAGAAAAGGAGTATCTTGATCGTTCATAGAGTACTTAGCGTTCTTGGTCTCTTGACGAAAACATTGATGTATTTTTTTACAATAAATGACTCATATTGTAACTAAATTAGTACTCCGTGATCAGAAAAGTAAAACAATTGCATCTTAAGTGAAAGAATAATAATACTGAATCAACTGTGTCGGGATATTCTATGTATGAGTTGAAATGTCATTACCATAACTGCGATATAATTTTATGTCCTGTTATTGTTCATTTACATGGGAAGGAAATTAACAATGTCAGAAGAGTATACAGCGGATACAAGGCCATCAAAACAGTATAAAGCATCGTTGATAATTTGGTGATTCTATATTCAAATTCTGGACTGCATGATATTAAATGCGAAAAAATATATAAGTGTTGGAGTTTACACTTAAATCCACGTACGATCAACAATAAAGTCCAAAAAATATTAATTTCAAAGAAAACCAGCCACAGACGGAGCAGCGGGAAGACGTGACTGCTGTAATTAGTACACATGTCTCACAAAGTATGTTTCTCAGGTCTGCGAGCCAAGCGTGACTACCCGGAATGTGTGGTATTTTTAAGAAGATATACCATCTATTCATCCGGAAATATATCATAATAATGAGTCATGAAACCAAGCACATAATGCAAGTTGAAGCAATCTGTTTTCATTTTTCCGTTTGTTTTTCACAAGTGAGTTGCTTTCTATGTTCCCTATAGGAAGTGAGACAGGCACACGCGCCGATACGATGAGAGTTCTTAGTGCTAAGTCCTACTTAGCGAAGTAGCATCTCTGCAAAATATCGGTGTCTCAAAGTTCATTTTGCAGCATGTATTACTTACTCTACAATTAAATTAAATTAACAAGGTTTTGTAATTGATCACTGAAGCATTGCTCGGGGTATATTCACAAAGCGTATCCTTTGCGTGGCTGATGAAAAATGTGGTGCATCGACTACTGATCTGAAACCAAAAATGCAGACGATGTAAGGGAAAAACGTTTGATAACGATGGATTCTAGCTGTAGGAAGAAATTAAATTCATTCCTACGAATTTAATATATATTTTTTTGTGACTATCAAGGGGAAATCCAGTGGAAGCCAACTATGCACATCGGTGTTACATCATCCAAATTTCCTACAGGACAAGCAATTAGCAAGCTGGATTGATCACACACGTCGTTGAAACTTGGAGACGACAGTACTTAGAAAGTAATTATTTTTTCACCTTATGATACGGCAATAGAAGCTGTCCGCTCTAGGTTGCTATCATTTGTTAGATTTTCTTCCCATTTTTGCTTCGCTTTCTGTTCGAGAATACTATTTTTGAGGGATGAGTTAAGCAGTGATCGTTGATAGTCGGCATAACACAAAACAAGTCACAAGTTGGCATAACACAAAACAAGTGTAGTAAACAGAAGTTCAAACGAAAGTCAAAGAATGAGAATCTGACGCAAAACAGGTTACTTAATAGCTCTCACTAATTACCACCTCCTCCATTCCCGCTAAACATGCTAACATCTAACTCGTTGGATGACAACCTCAGACAGCCTCATCTTTAAACTTGTAAAACCAAGACTTAAGGCACATAAAAAATAGATTGACAGGAATACATGACCAGAAAAACGATGTATTTTTTCATTTCATATTCAATACAGTTCGTGGCGTTCATTTTGAATAGTTTTTGTTAAGATCGTAATTTTGGCACTGCAGACAAACACACTTTTGCTGATGGTAATGATGGTTCAGGGTAATAAATCCCTAAACAATTTAATTTTAATCACCTTCAAGTGTTTGCGTTCATAATTTTTCGAATAATTATGATTTTTTCAATTATTATTACCCTCAATATTGCTAGTAATCAAAATATTATGAGTATTATTATTCTAGATATTATAAAAATTATCATATATACTATCATCGTTTACACCTTTTAGCCATTTTGTTCAAAATGAAACTCATTTTATGCAGCCCGATAACGGTTTTGTTTTAGTCAGAATTTGAAAATTTAGAAATAATATTTTGTTGGTTATGTATTAGAAACTCAATTAGCTTGACAGTAGTCTTTAGTTTTTACTGGTACAGTAAAAAATCTTCAAAACCAGATTTGCTAGTTAAATTTTTCAGAACAAGCTTCATTAAACTTTTGTCCTTATCAATTCATTCTGTAGAACTGAAGTTTTATGTATGAGATGCTGTATTTATGAGCGAGAATTAATCTGATTCATTTAGATTGCGAATCTAATGTTCACCTAAATGCAAACGTGCCTTAAAAAAACATTCCATCCACGTTGCTAATGAATTCTAAAACACTATGTATTGCAGGAAATTAATTTTCACAAAAACTAATGATAGTATATTACCTTTTCCCTTACATCAGTTGTTAGCTGAAACTTGTGAGTACATTATTTACACAAGTATAGGATTCATTTTTTAATTATTTTTATTGACTTAGAAAATCAATAGATAAGAAAGTGAGACCTGGACATAGCTACAGACTGGTGCGACATTTTTGTGGAAGTTTTCTGCAGCTAAGAAGTTCCGAGACAAAATTTTCTCAACATTTTTCTCTTACTAAGCACCCAAGGTCGATTGCAAAGTGGCTAAAAACATTGATAATGATCAAGTGATAAGCACTCAACAATATGGTGTGATAACACTATCAGCTTCCAATCGACTAATTTTAATTTCTAAAAGCTTTTTTACTAAATCCTGGACCACTGACATTATACAAATATTGCTTAAAGTCATAGGAACATGATGGTAGAATTGCACAAGTGAAATACAATTTAAAAAAATAGGATTCATTTTAGTGCTTCGACTCTTGTTTTATAGGGAATGAGTAAAATCTACAATTTATTTATCCTTCAAACAAATTTCTAATTCGTTCAGGGAGCTCATAGCGGCCGTGGAGGAGACCCGGTCCAAGGAATCAGGTCGACCTCACAACTTGCACGAGCTCCATGAGGCCATCGAGAGCTCCAAGTGTACCATTCTTTGATGTGACTAAAGGAGCCTACGTTGAGGGCGGTTCCAGAAGTTCTTTGATGTGGTGCAGTATTGACATGCAATGGCGGGCCCAATACCGTTCTGGAATGAAGGTCCATGTAGTCCATTCTTCAATTACATTGTTCGAGTGAAGTAATAGAGACACATTCCTTGCTCGATAACGGCTTTTTTCTTACTCAGAATACAAATTAAAACGTACATGTGCTGCGTCACCACTCAACAAACCATTTTAATGCGACTGGTAGTGTTGGTTAAATCTGGGGTAAAGCTATACCACTGAGATTAAAATACCTACTATGACATCTTGTATAAAGGTACGTTGTTGATTGAGCTCACAGTGTATCAAGATCATCGTCAACTTATGTACGAGCATCAGACCTCTTTATGGAGGGAGGAACTGTAGTGCAAGTCTTTCTAACCAGCACGTGTGTAACTAGTGCTGTAAAACAAGTGCCAGTGAGCTACGATTCGTAAACTTGAATCATAAGAGTTTTATGAGAGTTTTGCAGTTCCCAGTAAATGTTTTAGGACTGAAAATTACTTCAAAAGCTTGCTCTGTTGTAGAGAGTCTGCAGAAAGTGTTAAAAGTGAACATCTGTGAATGATTTGAAGGTGAATGGCTTCTTACTACTCATATGATAAGGTCAGTAGCTACATACTTTGATACATGCTGAAAATGTTGAAAGAAACTGATGAATTTTAACGCACAGAAGGGTCGATACATGTAAGACACCGATCTTCCACTTTTCCGGCTTTTCATATAGTAGAGATACTTTTGCTCGAAATAGTTTAAGCCCAATTCAATGGTGAAAAACTTGAACGTATATGTTCCCAGCTTTATAGCTATTGGGAAATTTGAGCTTAAAAATAAGCAAGTGAACTTAAAATGTGAGAACGCATGGTCTGCTGTTAGATAGTGTCTTCTCCTACATTGTAGTCCACTGTAATTTGGCAACAAATCATAATTTTTACCGCAAAGTTCTCATACCGTTAAAAGTATTAGTTCTTGTTGTTTCATTTTTATGGATGGAGAAGAGTTCTAGTGCTGAATCCTTGAATCCTTTGAGTGAATGTCAAGTTTCTCCAAAAAACTATGGGCATTATTTTGGCAAAAGTCGTTGAGATGGTATGACAAAAGTCTCAAGAAAAAGTGAAAATAGTTTTACAAAGTGTTTTTGTGAAAGAAAACCAAACTTAGTGCTGTGTGCAGTAATGTTAGCTTATATTTATGCATTTTCAACATAATACCCTGCAAATAATTATTATGATACACTGAAAATCAAATAGAAAACCAGTTTTTGAGGCGACAAAACGATGGATACAAATCATATTTTTGTAACCTTATTTAAAGCATGCATATGTGTGTGCTACGATAATTTTTTTCACCGAATTGAATTCATGCATCCGATCTTGAGAGAAATGCAGATAAAAGTATCCCAAGTGGGAGACTCTTTCTGACTCAATGTGCTACCCTACATCTAAACCTGTACTGTACCAGTGCCAACCTCTATGCGACCACTACACTTCTTAACCTGTTGCGTTTCACGATGTTTACTTCTGATATCAATGAAACTCATACTTTCTATCACAGCTTTGAAAAAATGAATTAAAAACTTTGGGCACATGAGTACTTTCCTTATCACCAAGGCAGATTTTATTCCTTACGTGACATTTCAAACTGGATATACTCGTCACATCTTCTTCTCAACAACGGCTTGTTCATAACGATCCGTTGCACAAACAGCATTCTTTTTCTCCAGTAATGTGCTTCTAAATTCTTGATTTATTCTGTAAACTGTTGCCTACGCATTTAACTTTACCTTTAAACAAATTTCTTCCTGCTGATTTCATTGTTAACAGAATTTACGCCAAAATGAAAAAAAAAATTCGGTGGTATTGAAAACCCACATGAATGCAAATCAGTCAATGCAACGTAGTTCTATTTGCCAGAGGATGTTTGCTATTGCTGTCAGCGAAGTAGATACTAGTCTTTTTAATTGATGCAACGAAATATTTTTTATCGTGAGATTTGTTTAGTGATAATGTAGGGGTTGTGAGAAGTGGAATGCAGTGCTCAAAAATGTACTGTACCTAAAACATTTATATTTTACGTTGATGTTACTGGTATATATACAGAAAAAATCTCCATTAAAGTGCAAATGTGTTTCTATTATAAATAAAGCGCACTCTAACGTAACTCCTGCATCAATTTATCAAATATGAGGAATTAGCAGCGTTCTTATAAAAATTTTCATACAATATTGTGGATTTACCTGACAAGACAGTAGCCAAATCAGCGGCTGCTTAGTAATAGATAATGAAAAGCGCAAAAAATAAAATTTTAGAATTTTTTTGTGATAGTAACTGCCTAAAACTTACAACTTAGCTCAATAGAGAAAGTGAAATGTTTTTTGTTTATTGAAATTCACAGACTGCTTCATGAGGCAATAATTCAAGTTCACATTCAGACTTTTCGCTCGGTTCAAAGTTTAATGTTCATTTCCTTTAGAATCTTTCGTTATCTTCAAGGCCAATTCTAAAAAATCCTTATTATCGACGCGATGGTACCGAAGACGTTTAAGTCAATTCAAACCTTTTTTTGGTCAACATGCCATTTGTTTACTGTATAAAAGTATTGAGAGATGCAAAAACAGTTTAGTATGACATAGGTTTCAATTTGGAAACCAGAGGATCATCAAGATGTTTGTACCTCAGAGGAGCCTTCTCCAGCGCCTCGACGTGATGCAGGTTACCCTTCGCGAACATCAGCCTCTTAATTAACCCTTGTTAGCGGGCTTAAAGTTAGCGCAAAATCAGTTAGAGGAACGAAACAATCTGCTTACGGTTTCCAAACTTAGCGAAAAGTTTTTCTGTCGCACAAAAATTTAGCTTCACTAATTAGCTGCTGGTGAATTAAGGGAACAGTGACCACCGCTAGGCACAAAAAGTTTTCAAATCGTTACTAATTATCACTAAAACTCATCCACACGGCATGGGAGTGATTAGTCTGTCTCTCATAAATAAATATGGTTTCGATTTCTTTGTATTTGGATGTGAGCCAAATTATTGACAGTGCATGTGGGTTCACCATTTAGGTCTATTATTTCTATTTCGAATAATTAATATAATCGATCTCGCCGATATTCTGTTATCAAAGCTTAGTTGTGCATTAGATTGACTTCAGAATAAATATTTCTGGTGCAAATCAATTGAACAAATTATTATGACAGCTCGCTATATGGTTTCAAATGCCATGCCACAGTACAGTAAAGAATAGCAGAGGTATATGCGTGGGTTGGAAATTACCCCCAAAACGGCACGACTTTCAGGCAGTGACGTCGTGGTCCCACCAGTTGCTGATTGGCCAATTCTTTGGAAGGTGGGCAGCAGCTGTTCAAACGTTGCTCCTGCCGATGAATGACAAAAAGAGATTGTGGTGGTGTGACTCCAACCCACGCCTACGAGGAGACTAATGCCTTAAACCAGTGCCGTAGACCGCTCGGCCAAGCTACCTTGCCGGCATTATGAACGTTCAAACGATTTTCATTTAAACAAGTTTTTCATATTAGTACGCAATTTCCAACTGTTTAACTCCAACGGTTAACAAATTCACAATATCCCAATAAAAAGAGTGATAGCGGCAAACAATCACTATTACATTGTCTTGAGTTTTGAGTTCACCACATGAAACCTACATGTCATTTAGGAGTCTTCAATAAATCAGGGGTAATTTTTCTTGGATCCCACGAGAGTTATACTTTAGAAAGAGTGAAAGGCCAAATGCTGTTCGTTTATAATTTATTTACAACATAAAAATTTGTTTTCCTACTGATCTAGCATTGTATTATTAGAACACTGAATTTTTCATAATTTCTGTAAATAATGTTCAACCATTGACTTCATAAAAACATTGCATTCATATATTTAATAGACAAATGGAAGAAAAACTAACTAATAAGAATTTTACACACAATAAGCCACTAGTATATGACTTGTAAAAGTGCTTAACACGAATATTTCGGTGGCGTTACATGTGATCTGGAGACAACTTTTATAAAAAAATTAAAGGTTGTTTCCAAATACAGCAATTCATTCTGGAATTAATTTTGCTGAAAAATGGAAAACCTAAGCTTAGAGTCGTGTGGGTTTGCTATCATTCAAATAATTCTAGTAAGAACATTTTTTGTAAGGTTTCATGGGAGCAGTCATCATAAAAAAACCAGTGTACAGAAATTATCTTTCTCGTGACATCATGATTTACAATCGTCGCTCGCGTGCTATGATTAGATGCCTATTAGGAACATCTCTGACATGTCACGGCTTTTCATAAAGTTACAAACCTCAGATTTTGGGAATACTCTTACTATTACTTACTGTACTGTGGGTCCAGCTAATCGCAAGAGCTTCAGGATCGCTTTGCAAAAATTTCACTCCTCCAAAATTTAAACACGGACTGGAGAGGTTCTTAAACCGATAGTCGTCGAAGCAAAATTCGTTGGCTTTTCTTCAGCAAACGACTATGCACATGATGAATAACTCGAGCAGAATGACCGTTAAATAAATTTGTGAGAGTTACAGTACTTCTTTTCAAACAAGAATTTTTTTAATCTTAAGAAACAATAATCGCAAACAATTTCAGGTATTAGTTGCTATGCTTTCAGCCATTTTTCTTCTTCATATAATACTAATAGATATAACGCTAGCTTATATAGTACCTGCTGTTGAAATAATTCATGCTTTAAATAAATTAAGAATTTCAGAGCTGAGCAGAGTATGAATATTTTATCATGTTTTCTGCATTTAGTTAAATTTATAGCAAACCTTTGGGACAGTAACTGAAAACATGATGTGGCTAGTGAAATGCTTTATGTTGAATTTTATATTGCCCTCAAGCATAGAGAACGATAAGGCATGAATGCTGTTATGTAGTAAAAGCTCATAATTGTTAAAATCATTTCCTATTTTGAGCTAGTAACGTTGAGGAATAGTTAGTAATGATGTACAGAATAATTATGCAAAATGTTATGCATGATGCTTCCCTTTAGCTTTCACTACCCTCAAAGCCTTTTAGGAATCTTCAGAAGGCAACACGCACAAGTGCTATGGACATCTTTCCCAATAAATAATTTATTTTTACAATAAAACTGTCAGAATTGTGGAAGTTAGAAAAGATGGTTTCACTCACAAGAATTCACCTCAACGTATGATCAGAAACGTTGAGATTTGGTGATGAGAGAAAGTAAAGTACATCATTGAAACAGGGTGCAGCCGATAAATAACTCCATTTTTTAGGTCTCACCGAAAATATTCCTACTCAAAAAGAAATTGCATTGTTGAAATAAATATATGATCGTCTTTTTAGACCTTCTGGCCATTTTTTCACTCGAGGAAGCCGCCCTATGCCTCGATAATAGCCTCGATACGCCCTAGGGACCTACCACAGATCTTTTTGACGACCTCTTTTGGAAGATTGGCGAAAACCACCTTGATATGGTAAATTAATTTCCATTGGTTGTGCATGGGGTTCGGTTGGAGTTACGTTCGACTGCACCTAGCACAAAAAAGTATATTGCATTGAGAACGGAGGAATTGGCAGGACAGACATAAGGAAAATCAGAGTCATGGAAGTTCTCTCGTCCTGTCAGATCTCTCTGAATAATCATGCCTGGCAGCTGTTGCGTCAAAGTTGTAGTTGGAAGCAACTAACTTGAGTCAAGCCTTTCTGACAATGCTGTCGTTCACTTTAAACCATTTTGCAATATTAAAATTATGGTGTCCTGCTTGAATTGACATCAATACTGCGTGCCTTTTTCATAGATCCGGGAGTATAAACTTTACAACTGATGTCACTATAACTGCATGTGCTGCCAGTGCAGACACTACTCATCACAGTACAGAGAATACAAGTAGTTTCAAATAATAGGGGCTGACATGACCCAACATTTTTAGGCTGTGACGTCCAACTACGTTACCAGCTTCTGATTGGTCAGTTTCTTGGAGAGAAGGCTGCCAGGCGTACGTATTAACGCAATGCGACTGTCTACATCGTTGCGGCTCAAGCGATTTTTATTGATTGAATTTTTTTCGAGACATGCAAATTGTATTAATACGATTTCGTCATTACATACATATTTGCAAGATATTTTTATCTTAGGCAGTAGATAATACTTACATACATTTATATTCTTACATGTAAATTTATTTGAAAGTTTTTTCGAGCACCACATCAAATTTATTGCAGACCTGGTCAGTTTGACCATTATGGATGGCTTTAGTATCTCTGTCTCATACTATCATTTTTAGCACATGGAACTGAAATAATAGATCCATTCGTTGATGATTTTTTTACATTATTATAAGATTTTAATTTTCTACTAATACAGCATTGTATTGTTAGAACATTGAATTTTGCATGATTTCTCTAAAAAATTTGGTAGCATTATCTTGAGAAAAAAAATACATTCATATTTTTAATACACAGGGGAAGAAGAAACCAACTGATAACACGTCTGCACACAGCAAACCATTCGTGTATAAATGAAAAGTTAGGCTTAACATCAAATAATATGTTATACGTAGAAAATTATAAAAATTATGTATCATGTCTAAAAATTAAAGTATCATCAAGATCTCTTAACTAACTGAATGATTTTTTATGCTGAGTATTATTGCACCCTTACATAGCCCTTGCAGTCTTGATAAGTGATAAAATTTTTGTGAAACATGACTTTGTTGTGAGATACCTGTTTCAAATTTTCATGGGCAGCTTTCAGATGCAGCAATTCCGTCTGGAATTAATTTTGCTAGAAAATTGGAACACTTAAGCTCAAAGTAATCTTTGCTATTATTTGAAATTTTTTTAAAAAACCTTTTTTTATAAGGTTCAACGGGAACAGCCATCATAATGAAAGTAAACAACGGAACAGAAGTCACTGCTGTCTAGACATCGTGACTCAACGATATCGCTTGTGTGGTATTATTGGATGCCTTGTGTCAAGACGTAGACAAAACCAGATTTCCCAAATGCTCCTACTCTGTTCCCCGTACAGGGCTACTGATGGCCTGGCTCAATTTTTACCGATTGGAGAGTGATAACGTGCCCACAGGATGCTCCCAAAAACGAGTTATTTACATGCATCCCCTTAACCATCAACTGTCAGTACAGGGTGCCACAAAAAATGTTTTTTTTTGTAATGGTTATAACTCACCAACTACTGTAAGCAGAAGGATGGAACAAAACCCATCGGAAGAAGAAGATTCTAAAGCTTGATTTATCTGCATTTTAGATTCAAAATGTACACATTCATAATGAATACATTGGTGCATTTGGAGAACAAAATTTATAATAATAGCATTTACGTAGTAACATCTATGGAGGTAAATAATTTGTCGAACAGTCTCATTTAGTTCTGCCATGGAAGGTTGGGATTGACAAACTTTTTGTTAACAACGTCTCACAAGAAAAAGATATAAAGGGAACAGGTCAGTTGATCTAGCAAGTCATGAAAAATGAGAACGATACGACATTGTGTGCACTTACTCCACACCAAACAGTAATCTTTTGAAAATGTAATGACTTCTCGCTGTGATCAGTTGGTTTCTCATTCTACCAATTTTGAAAATTTTGCTTGTTAATCATGCTTTCAAGGTAGATGTGGCATTCATCACTGGAAATGATGTTTTTAATATCTCTCTGATTTACGGAACACAGTTCATGAGTTGTTGCACATAACGGTAATGTTTGAATTTTATACTCAATATAAAGCTTCTGAAGGCATTCTAATTAATATGGAAGTAACTTTGAATCGTTTTTAAGAATTACCCATAATAATTTTACTTCTACATTCATCGTTGCAGACCTTTTCTTCACCCGTTTTGGTCATAATTTACAATCAATTCTCTGACAAGGTCAATGTTTTGAAAAGTTATTGCACTTTTTCTGAAACCGGAATGACTTTGATTCATGTTATGGATGGATACATACATCTTGTTTCCAGCGTAAAAAGTTTTCCAATATTTGTACTGCACTAGCGGTCTGTCCGTGAGAATTTTGTATGGCTCATTTTACTGTAGTAACCGATCCATATTTCATCATTCTTTTCACGATTAAAATATGCTGAATTATTTATAGCTACTCCCTAAATAAATTTCTGATAAATTCTTCATCAAAAGAGAACAATAGGGTACGTATACTAGGAGCTGAAAAAAACTTCAGAATCTACTCTTTCATATGATATTTACTTCATCATTAAACCTACAATAGTTAGTGAGGTATAGTCATTCAAAAATTGAAATATTTTTTGTCCTCACCCTGCATTATCTGCATGATTTTCGACTATGTTTGGTTCCGTTACCCATGTTTCTGACTGACCTTCATGGATAAGACTTGTTTAAACTTCACGCTACGAACAAATTTTAACATTTTGGAGATTCGGAAACGTTTCGGTTGAGATTCTTATTTCGAAAAAGTTTCCTTGTTTCTTTCAGTAATTTTTCTGGTAATAATTCTTTTCATCCTAAGTTGTCTACTCGTTTTATTAGCAATGACCCATTTTCTCACTTATATGAATCACAAAATCTTTATCACAAGTACTGTGTGAAGCAGTTAGTGGACTGTCTCGTAAACTTTAATTTGGATTTAGATTAAAGTCAAATTTAGAATCAAAATAAATTGCAATTTTGTAATAGTACTTATGCTCAAGTTGCATACCACAAATTGAAATCAAGTTTGAATGATTTTTTCCTTTGGGTCACACTATACAATATGAAATAGTATAGTATACATAAAATGTTTTCCCATCGCAGTACGTCTTGAAATATCTTCAAATCATACACCTGCTTACCTGAATTTTGATGATAATAAAATTTGACTATTAGTACATAACAAAAACTACTATAACCAGGACGTGCATCGCCGCGTAGCTGACTACGGTAGCGGAGGCTATTGCTTTCTTAGTAACACAACATTTTCTATCAGACAAATTGATCAAAAATTACTTCTTTCAAGCAATAGAAGGGATAATAAAGTTTACAGTGAATTTTAAATGGTTTAAAGCATTGTAATGCTTTGAAATACCAATTTTAACCGGATTTAAGATGTATTATTGTATGAGCTTAGTAGCCACTTTATAGAAAGACGAGTTGCTGCAGTTTTAGATTTTACAAATTCATTATAGTTAAACCTTTCCCATTGCAAACAACCAAACATACAAACATTCACGCATATAAACAAACAGACATAGAAGCAAAAACCATTGTTGGGATGAAGTGTCTTAAACAGTGGTACTGATGCCGTTCTTGAACGCACTGAGCGTTAGTGGGGAACATAAAGTGGGCTTGTTTTCGACAATCACAGACAAACAAACAAAACAAGAACGTATATTTCGAATAAAGTTGGTCCATAAGAAATGTAACAGCATTGGTTTTTAAAGATGCCTTATCATAAAATCCTTAAGTGGTAAGTATTCTATGCATAGTATCAGAGATGATAGAACAGCAGTACCTACGGGTATACGTAAACATTCACATCACGCAATGAACGTTAAATATACATGGGGAAACAAATGAAACTTCGCTTTTTCAATGATGACTTAAGAGGTAATCATTGGTGATACATATAAATTCTGACGTGGTAGGTATTATACGCATTTTAGGTGATAAGCGAAATATTTTCTTTAGGTACAGCTTAGACTTGACATCACTACATTTAACTGAATTGGATGTTTAACATCCGGGAAAGACCGAAAAAGGAAAATTATGAGAGCGAAAACTTAAAACATAAAGTTGTGATTGTTATTAAATTGAAATTGTATTTTCTAATTACTTCTTGACCGTATGGTATGGCTTGCTGATGATCGATTTAATTTAATCATTATTACAGTTATCTGTATATATCGTGTTTAATATGAACGGGCGTTACATATCAGAGAAAGAAAGTAAAAAATTAAATATAACAGTGAATGTTGCATTCACTGAAGTTGTCGGTCATGAACAAACACACAAACCTTTCTTTCGATCTTGAAATAATCAAGTTCTTGTACTGCTCCTGCAGGTTACGTTCAGGTTTGAAAGCATCAAATGAAGTAATCTTATCCTTCTGAAGAAAATACCTCAGTTGTTGGTGTTCAGCTTTCGCCGGGCGAAGTGTGAGTTTTGGAGATGGCAGACATGAAATAGGCACATTGAAGATACTCGTACTGTGCGGCGCCTGTTCTCCTTATTGTAATTACCCCGACAGTTCACAACCCCTCACTTGTTCGGCATTTTTAATACATATCATTGGCAATAAACTTTGTAAACAAACAGTATCCACTTGGAAATGCAGCAATGTACCTCGAAACAAACAACAATCTCCGATTCAAACCGAGCGACAGACTACGACAATGTTCGCACTATGACAGATGGAGGATAACTGAACGCAGTGAACTGGCCTCCGCTCCAGCAGTCAGCTACATGGTGCACGTCCTGTTTATAGTAGTCTTTGGTACATAAAAAAATTTGTTGGACCGCAATAAATTTCAATCTGCGAAAAAACGAATGATCTGGAGCCACCATAAAGTCGCTTTCCGGACTACGACGAACGCAAATCATTAACATAACACTAAACCAACTGAAATATTTTGCCTGTTGTGGCATTTCTCCCTCATATTCCTTTCGGTCTGCAAAGGCAGGATGCATTTGTAGTGTATATCAGCCTGTGGACTCGTCTCAATTCGTCTTGGATTTTACATAACTCGTCTAGAAAATAGTTTTCTCAACAATTACCTAATCATCATTACCACCTCAAACGATTAAATAAGTTGTGAAGTTTCATTTTGTTAACAGTTTCCTTTGTTCTGCGATCTAATGTAACTATAAGAGTTCATGCAAAAACACACTAAATAAGTACTGGAATTTTATCTCAACAGCGTATCTGTACAGCACGGATGCACGTAAAAAACTTCCCTTACTTGAAATTCTTTTTTGTTAAGGTCTCTGATGAAAAATTACCCTCCAATTGATCAAATCAACTTCATATCATGATGCAGTGGCTCATTTTTCAAGCATTCTATAAACTTTGTCTGTTTATCTATCACGTCTACATGTTTGCCGCTTAAATTTCACGTACCATTTCAAGGAATATTATATGAGAAGCGTTAATATATCGTTGTCTTGAGCTCATGATGACTAATTTGGAGGTGCAGGTGTGGCCCTTGTATGATTGCACCACGCCAAAAAATTTGCCATAAAAGATATACTCATTTCTTTTACATGATTTTTACATCACATAAAAAATGTAGTCAACAGACAGAAGTATAATAATATATTGTGGTTGTATCTATCGCAATTGAAATCGAGAAAAACAGATCTTACATAATCATAATACATTTAAGCTTCTTGGTTTGACTTACAGGGTACTTTTTCAAATCCCATTGGATGTTCAGTTTCTCGCTGTTATTGCCAGAATTTTTAAAATGTGTCAGCGCAACTAATCGTCAACAATAACTTTCATCATAGCTCTATACATAGCACTAACATGGCGTGTAAGTTTAAGCATTTTATTATACATCGGGTAAAAACTCACTGATTTGATTGAATTAATTGATAATATTTTATAATGGTGCTAAAATTTTGCTTCTTAGAAATGTGTCAAACCTATGAGAGAGGACGTTAACGACGAGACTGAGAAGAATAATTCCGTTTTATTGAAAGTTTGATCTCAATTCATGCTCTTTCTTAGACCAGAATGTGTCGGGTCTTTTCTGTGTACTTCTACCGATTGTTCGCCACTAATATAATTAGGAACAAAAATGTAGTAAAATTTCCTATTGCTGTAGTAAAGAACATGTTCCGTAATTTGAAATTAAAGTTTAGGACAATAGGAAGATAATCATGAACTAATAATAACAAACTTTCTAAACTTTTGACATGCATCACGAACGTAATAGAATTATCTTCTCCAGCAGATTACGTAAAAATTTTGCTTGCCTAATTACCTGAAATGACTTAACAATCCAGAGACTGTGTGATGCTCCATATAACAGACCTAGCATTATTATTCTTAAAGGCAGTTTTGAGAGCAGAGCAAATTTGCCCAGTGCTTCCCAAGGCAATCACGTCCTCTCCAGTGAAATAAAAATCCATGAACATATGTGACTTTAATGATCACGACGACATTTGCCCACGCTGCCCTCTACACCATAATTTTGTGAGGAGCTATCTTCTGTTATTTGGCTTCACTGACTTTTTACCTTGTTCCAATAATCGCATTCCGCATCCCCAGCGTGAGGTCCTGTATATACCCACCGTAAACCTAATGTTGTTATCCTCTTGTCCCTGTTATTGCTTTGTTGACACTAGCCTGAAGTTACCACGAGAGAGCACGCAGAGAAGTTCCAACTTGCTGGAATTATTTGATTAACAGCGTCGACTTTTGCCTCGTTGCAAGCACCACGCGGCGCCAGCAACTGCTGGGGGCGCCTGATGTTGTTGTTAATCCCCCTGTCTCCAGCGACACTTCCTCTAAAGGAGTCGGATTGTCAATTGTTTATAAAAAAGTAGAAAGTGCTTAGTTTTATTTTCCTTCATTGATGAAGTTCTAACTGCTCAATAATAGTGAGTTGCCCCTCCCGTGTGCGAGCTGAAAATGTTCACAACTCAGTGGATTTTGTCAGGCAGAGCCTTGGGATGCTAAAATGGGAAGATAAGAGGATAGTGTCACTTGTATTTTGAGTGAGTTTTTTATATTAACCTGAGTGTCTATGATGGGTTATAATATTTCTTCATGCTCAATATATTGAACAACAGTACTGTTGCTAACTAAGAGTGTGAAATAAACCGCTGCTTACCAAGAGAAAAAGAGAATGTGGCCTTGATAATAGTAAATAAAAATTATTTGCTTTAATATTTCGTCATTCAAAAGTTCTTTGCGTCATTATCAACTAACACGGCCGACACGTCAACCAAAAGGGAGAACAAACATAGGAAAAGAATTTTCGAAAATTGTAAGATCTTCGGAATGACTCCCATACAGCGTTTAATGACATAAGCTAAGATTGCGAGGGACTTCCTCTGTTGGGTTTGAAATCATACAATTGTAAATGTGGAGGTCATGGGTGAGCACCGTAGGGGTGATATCTCAACTATATATTACAGGTCAGGGTTTGCTGACAAATGCACCTTTCATGTGATCGCATGTTGGAATCTCAGCATTGATGATCTTTCGATGAGCCCCACACTTTTATGCTGCAAATTCTCGCAAACCGTCTCGGTCGGAGGAAATAAATTGGTGAAAGACCAGTCCAGGATAAATCTGCGTTCACTTTCTCTTCTATAATTCAGGTGGCTTAAAAACATTAAACAAATTGTAAAATATATTACTACATTGACTAGGTATACATTTATCAAGTCCAATGTATGCAAATGAATTTTGTTTACATTTTCGATGCTAAAAGTCTCGATTTCGCTTTGCATTTGACGTGAGTTTTTTCCTTCTAGGTAAAGCAGAAGAATTTCTTCTGCTCAAAGAATAAAAATTCAGCCTAAACCATTCTTCGTACACCCTGAAACTTGAATCCAAAGGTGTTAAGAATTATTCTAAAGGCAGGTTCACTAATTTTACTCGTGTATTTCACTTACATTTCGTTGAACATTGCATCAACAGCTATATGTTCGTATTCCATAATCTCTCTCAGTTTTTTCTGAAGTAAACTCAAATAGTTTCTTCCATGGTCTTCTTAGCATAATTTTAAGGCTTCCTATGACCGGTTCGTGCTCGAAATGATTTTTCCTACATGAGAGTCAGGACTCGTTCATGCAGAAATAAGAAGAAAGTCAAACCAAAATTGTCTCATCATATCCGTTCATTTCATTAATTTCATTCCAGAATAAGCCAGGAAAGTTCTTATTTGCCTCTTCAATTTAGAGATTGGCTATTACCTAAATGAACTCCATTTTATCTTGGAGTTGTGCAAAACACGTGGCAGTAGCAGGTTTGTTTGCTCGCAGGCATATCTCAAATGATGATAGTTTAATATTTCCTGTATTGCAAGCTATATAACTTTAAAATGCAAGGTGTTGCAAAAACTGTATGCATACTCTAAATAATTGCTATGTAATTTACATTTTACAATTAAATACATTTTGAAATGAAATAAAAACGCAAAAATTACGTTTTCAAAATTCAATGGAACCCGCACATTATTTTAATGTTTTGACTATACCATTTTACGAACTGATGATACGATGTTATTCTATGAAACAGAACCGATGTTATTTTGAAAATCAGCGTTGACGAGTCAATAATGTTAGCAGATTCCATTAGATTTTGAAAATGAAATTCTGTTTTGATAAGCACTGACTTTACAATTATTCAAAGCCTGTATATACTTTTTGGATTTCTTGATCCCTAAGTGAAACCTTTCACCATAAGTGAAAAGAGATGCAACTACTTCAAGAAAACAATGATTGAAATCGTAACTGGCGTTCTCTAAAAATTTGCGGGTCGATAAAAACCTCCAATACGACCCTTTTTTCACGTAAATATTGATTAATGAGGCACACCTGAATTTTAGTTTAATTTTGGAAGTCTTCAAATTTCATGTGCCATCAGGTATTTGAAAACGTACATACTGATGTGCTGTATGAGGCACTATAAATTCTCGGTGTGGTACTACCATACCGTCGAGCGCGCTACATGAAAATTTATCTAATTTTCTAGAACAAATATTATGGAAATTACTATATATATATAAGAAATAACTGCGTGGGACTGCCCGTCGATAGCTAGCGCTGGGCTACGGCCAAACCGTATCAGACGTGAAGATTTATATATGCTCCAACAGTAAGTGACGCTTTTGAGACGTCATAAATACTGACCATTTTCAGCTTTCAAAAAGGTTTTGATACGGGTTTGAGATTATACTTTAATAGCAAATGAAGTTTTTGCAAACCCTATGGGTATATTTTCTAAGTCAGAAGTATTTAATTGTGTTTTTTTCACTGTTAAAAGAGTTATTAGCGTGAGATGGACCTGATGAAATGATATCACTATACGGGGCAGACAAAAAAAGTATATACAGTAGTACCTCGGTTAACGAACGCCTTAGATAACGAACAATTCTGTTAACGACCAACAATTTTGCTAAAAAAAGTTGTCTTGAATAACGAACAAATTTTTGGATAACGAACAGCAAGGCAAAGAATCCACGTGGCATTTCAACCTCAGTCGTACTTGAGACGTTGTTGCGGTTGGACGTTACCTCTTTTTATTGTTTCATCAGTGTGTTGTGCTATTTTAGGGCTTTATTTGCATAATATAGCCCTCAACCATGTATCCAAAGAAGGTTACAAGCATGAGTAATAGTGTGATGAAAAAGCAAAGACCAACAATTGAGATAAAGATAGAAATTACTTCTAAGCATGAAAATGGAGTGCGCGTATCTGATCTCGCAGCAGAATACAACATGTCAAAGTCAACAATCTCGACCATTTTAAAGAATAAGGAATAAATCAAAGGAGTTAGTGTTGCTAAAGGTGTGAGTACTTTGACTAAACAAAGGCCTCAGGTAATTGAGGAAGTAAAAAGGTTGCTTCTTGTGTATAGAAATGAGAAACAGTTAGAAGGTGCTAGCAGTAGTGAGGCTTTAATTTGTGAGAAGACGCTACAAATCTATGATGATTTATTAAAGAAAACTGGTACAAGTGCCGAGAGTGATTTTAGTTGTAAAGCCAGTCGAAGTAAGTCAGAAAATTTTAAACATAGAACTGGGATACACAGCGCAGTAAGGCATGGGGAAACAGCTAGTTCACAAGAGGAAGGGGCTAAGAAATTTATGAAAGAGTTTAGTGATTTAATTCAAGAAGAAGGATATGTACCGCAACAGGTGTTTAACACGTTGACTCCGAAGTGGTACGTATGTGTACCACTTAGGTTAGGTTCTGAAATTTTTTCAGATCCTTCTAGTAACTATGCGTACAAAGTGAAGTTTTACACCAATCAAGCAATCTGAGGCAACGTGTTAATGTAGGCGAAACAGGTCTGTTTTTGAGAAAAATGTCAAAAAGAACCTTTATTACAAAGAAAGAGGAAGCTGCCAGGGCACAAGCCTATGAAAGATAGGCTAGCTCTTCTGCTGTGTGGCAACGCAGATGGAGATTTTAAGATTAAGCTGCTGTTTGTCCACCATTCGGACTATCCACGAGTGCTCAAAAGGAACAATATTATTATGGACAAATTGCGCCCGAAATAACAATAATACCCCCAAAGTAACAATACCAGATGTTTTCATAGAATGGGATTGCCTCTCAAAGCAGTAACTCCATCCCTTCCTCTCCACAAAACCATCCACTTAAGCCATCATATCTCAGTCAAAAAGGTAAGTTTTGTAATATTAAAATGATTTCTTTGACGTTTTTTTCTGTTTAATACTTTCTGTACCGTATTATACTGCATTTGCCATTTAAAACAAAATACGTATAGGTTATATGTTATTGATAGTAGCGAATCAGCTGAGGATGTGAACCAATTATTTCTATTTCAATTCTTTCTTATGGGAAAAGTTGATTCGGTTTACGAAAGTTTAAGTTAACGATCAGCTTTCAGGAACGGATTGTGGTTGTTAACCGAGGTGCTACTGTAGTCTTTAAATTGCAATAAGTTTTTTCTGTTCGGAGAAGGAAATAAATACAATCACCATCGGTAAGCTGAGAAAATAAAAATTCCTTTACATACGTTACAAATTTTCAAACAGCGCCTCTGGCTTCAATGCAGCGGGATAGCCGACAGTCGAAATAGATCCCAACCCAATAGATAAATATCTAATGGAGACAGGTTTTGAGATCTCGGTGGCCACACGACGTCACTATTCTTTGAAATGACCTGACCAGGAAAACAAGATATCAACTAGTTCATGGCATTGCCCCCATACTTTACAACATTTTTCAATATCCTCAAGATACATTCTGTGGTTCCAATAGGACGGTGCCTCAACCCTCATTTTAAAAAAATATCATGGACTGGTTGAAGTCTCGTTTTCCTGGGCGGGTCTTTTCAAGGAATGGGGACGTCCTGTGGACACGGAAATCTTCAGACCTGTTTCCTTTAGATTTTTATCTATGGGACTATGTGAATGAGAAGGTTTTCAGCATAAATCCAAATAGTATCACTGACAGACCAAGCGCAACAATGGACAAAGTGCGAGAAGTCATCGCAGTTATACCTATTCCGGATGCTAAAAACACTAGATTTGATATTTTGAGAGGGGGTAGGTTCATGCTGTTCTATATGCTCTTGGTTGTAACTTGCATCGTAGTGGCGACCCATGTCTGCACTAATATCATCATCAAAATGAACAGCTTTGCTAGTTTGGAGAACCATATGTTTACAAACTTAGTGCACGTACACTATTTATTACTACTATTGTATACTGATGATCATAACTTTTAAAACTTGGATTTTAATGCATGAGCTTACTAAGTTATTAAAAACGTTCAACAATGCTTCTTTAAATCTGTATTAAGCAACTTTTTAACTGCAAATGAAAAACATATATTGCAAAGTAGTGTACAATTAATATTGTATTGTATCAAACGTTGAAATTTCAAATTTTAGCTTCAAAATGGGATCTGTTTTTATGATCGTAGATGTGAAGCCTTCGGCTGAAGCTATTATAAGAGCAGAGTCAAACTTTTTTCTCATTCATTTCTCTTGCCGTTTTACTCACAAATCTCTTCGATCGTTCAAATGTAGATAGCTTACATTGATGGAAAATGAATTACATTCCTCCTCAAAACCAGTATTCGAGGGGCTGAGATCGAGGTTTTGAACTAGCCAAGACTAGTTCGAGTGGCGGCTGATCACTGGTTCCGAGAATTTGTCTAATAAAAATGAGAGGCATTCCTTGAAGCAGTGAACAGTAGCATCATCCTGTTGATAGTAGTACCCTGGCTTTAACATTTGATTCGATAGCTGGCCATAATTTCCTACTTCAGCGACTCAGGTGCTTTTCGGAATTCACTGATTCATCATCATTCAACCGCTTTCTTGGTAGCATTCAACCTTTCAAATTCCATTGCATTTTGCCTCCTTATACCATCAATGCATCATACAAAATTGAATTTTCAATGCTCCAGTGTCTTGAGTGTTGATGCCAAGCATGTCTTTAAGTGGAATCATTTCTCGTTTGTGAATATTGGCCTCTATTCTGGAAATAGTTGATAATGGCTTATATTTCAAAACTGTTTTCCCTCAAAAATATATGGCTATCCGCAAAAGTCCAGTATTATTCATATTTTTTTATAAAAATTTGATATTTATGATACTTTTTATTTTTAATTCATCTGGCACTAGTTAGAAAACTTAAAAAGCTATAGTACGATTTTTAGTGAACAAATAATTTCGAGATTTTCTGGCAAACAAAGTTTGCAAATCAACGAATACATCTGACTTCATTTATCTAGAACGGATTTCAAAAAGAAGTTTTATTTAATAATTTTGGCTTCCTAGATTGAATGTAGATTCTGATCATGAAACCGATTTTGAATGGGTATTGCATCATAAAAATGCTCTTTCCAGTACCGGAAACACGTGCGGGCAAAAAATATCCCGCTCTAGACTGACAATGGACAAGAGACATGAGGACGCTAGAAACCCATTCTTCAGTTTGCACTCATTCTAAAATCAATAGGTTATTCAATGCAGATATGAGGGTCCACAATGCCATCAGATATTCGTAGAGCATACTTTATATTGTGTAGTAAATCACTTTTTGTTGCATTCAGCTTGTAAGAGGAAAAATTAACAAATTACGTGCTGACTGCATTAAATTAAATCTAAAATAATTTATTTTTATCACTAGGAAAATGAACGGCACTAAACATTCATATGTAGAATTCAAGAGAATAAGTTTTTCCTTGAATGAAATTCAAAGCAGTTGACGACGACCTTCAAATGAATACTTTATGAAGTGACGATTAAGGAGAGTGACAGTTGAAAAGAGTTTCGATCTAGGAGAGTTATGTATCAAAGTATTTCGAATACATAAGCGATTTGTAGTCATTAGTATCAAACGAGTTTTAACGTTTGCCCTCCAATGATGGGCAAATACAATACGGCTTAGGGATTTTGTGCAATGACATCATCGTCTTGATCCAGTAGGACTCTACCATAATGTATGAGTACACGGGACGATTCTAAGTGCCAACTTATTTGACCTCAAACACATGAAGAGATCGTCAGCGATTTGACTTTTTTGATTTGAACAGCGATCACATCAAAAGCGTAGTAAGTGTTTCTTTCAATTTTATCTGGCGTGCAAATACCATTCGCATGTAACGTAATATTTAAAAAACCTAGTTACTCTGTTAATTAGTCATGATAATGTAAAGCCTAATTAATCAACAGTTGATAAAACTGAATTTACTACTAATTGATGGAACTCTACTTATCGCGAACAAATTTTACCAAACTCCTTGAGAAGAAATTTAAAACAAATTTTCGGTAAAAGTTGAATTTTTTACTCGATAAACTCACACACATTGTTTACTTATGATTTATAGAATTTTTCTCCTCTATAAAAGTGATCAGGCATGAGGGTTCGGAAAATAGCGTTGTGCAACATTTCGGTAGACTGGGCCATTCTATTACCTAAGAAACGACATTTCTTCCGTAACATTGTCTATAAACATAGGAATTAAACAAATGAATTGAATAAATAATGTATCTGGAAATTATGGAAATTCCTTTTTACCTTGAAAAACGATTAAATGCTACAGAGATATTCATGTTAACATATCCAAACAAATTTTTCGGTGATCAAAATAGCTCTTAAACGTTTTTTCTGCTACGAAACTAAATAATAACATAAACCAGTTGAGA